>VZSC01002419.1:1049096-1067966 GCA_013398225.1 Steatornis caripensis
TGAGGGTGACAGAGCACTGGAACAGGCCGCCCAGGGAGGCTGTGGAGTCTCCTTCTCTGGAGATATTCAAAACCCGCCCGGACACGTTCCTGTGCACCCTGCTGTAGGGGCACCTGCCTTAGCAGGGGGGGTTGGACTGGGGGATCTCCAGAGGGCCCTTCCGACCCCTGCCATTCTATGATTCTGTGATTAGCATCTTAGCTTTCTTAAGTAAGTTTGCTTTCTTAACTGTATTATGAAGTTCTTTTTAATAATCTTCTATCATAAGGACATATGAACAGAATACATTTTCCAAGGCCTTCAAGTCTGCAGCTGCAGAGTATTAAGACTTTCTGAAGAATACAAATAATAAGCACAGACATTCTTTCAATCGTTGTACTTAGATCTATGAGAGCTAAATGTTTTAATGAAGTTCCCAAAACTAGCTTCTAGGACAAATTACTGACCTCTGAGGAGTACACTGAAAATTATTTGTCACAGTTATTTTTCTTATTTTATTCTTTTTACAAATTTATAGGACAACCTAATCAGTATCAATCTAAATGTTTGCTATAGTACTATGAAAAAGAAGGGACAAGGAGGCCACAGCATTTGCTGATACTGTTTAAAAATTAAGTGTCCTCAAACATACAATTTACAAAACAATATAAATGAAGCAAAATAAAGCTTAACTGTACGGTCATACACCTTTGCCAAACATCCAGAATTCCAGTAATACTTGTAGGGAAACATTTTGAAGTTACAGGTTTTTAGTTTTCCTTTTGAATTTATATTAGTTTTGGTTTTAATTTGAACTCGAGGCCTAAAACAAAGTTAAGACATCAAAGGAGGTCTAAAGCAAAGTTAAGCATTACATGGACACATCACTTTGCACAGAGTACCTATTTGACCCATTTTGTTGGATTATACCCACAGCAAACTTCAGAGTTAATTCTGATGAAAAAAAATGGATTTTGAGAAGAGAAATTCCTCAGGATTTGTAACAAAAAAGTAAGAAACAATTGGTTTATTGTGTTGCACTTACTAACAAATAGTAAAAATGTGACCAATTGCACAAGACTAATATATCATTTAAGATTTTTTCTGCATGTATAAGCCTTAATTGATGTTTAATTAATAAAAGCTTGATTATTTTGTATTTACACACACATATATCGTAAGTGTATATATAAATACACACATACATATACACACACTTATATTTTATACATCCTGATATAGGTAAGTGTGAGTGTTGTTTGAGTGTTACGCATACACATAAACACGGAGACAGAACTTCAGGATATCATGATCTGGCTCCCATCCTACTGCAAGCACAGCCATCTATCTTTTTCTTCTTTTATTTTCCTCCTGCTCTTCTCCCTAGTCTTCTGGGATTTTCCCTTTGCTACAGCTATATTTTTGCATGTGAAGATCCTTTGCACTTTCACAATCAGGTTGGATCTGAAAGCTTTAGAATCTTCTGGAGTTTTCCAATTACACACATTTTTACTGGATTTTTTTTGTGTAACTCAATGTTGCTTCCCATTCAGGAATTGGAATTTCTTATCATTTTAAGCCCTTTACAGATTATCACTGTCCTAATATACTACTAAATCTATGATGGCCTCAGCACCTGAAGTCACCAGATATAGCTTTTTTTTTCCTTACAGCTCCAGTGCAATTCAGAAAGCAGAAAAAAAAGGTTTCCTTCTAACAGTAACCAATTCAACTATGCAACCTATCTTTTAAGATCTTTTTTTGTCCAGGACTCTGTCCAGACTCATTTTCTCCATTCAAGGTGAAATTCAGAAGTCAACAAATAATCTGTTCCATTGCAAATTGTCCTTGAACTCTTGTAATTGGACATCAAGACTAAAATAGGAAAAATAATTCCAAAAGGAAGAAAGGCCTGTTTTAAATAGTCTGAACAAAAAAACCTAAAACCAAACAAAACCCTTTACACATTGCGTGAATTGTTCAACTCCCAGGAGAAAAATATAAGCTACACATAGAGATGCAAAATCTAAAGAGTTCCAAAAAGTATCTGGAGCACTGCCATTACAATAATCAAAGGAAAAAAACTACTCAACAAAGTATATTTTATAACAGAGCTAATGACAAATATAGCAGAAATAAACAAGGTGTCACGATTGTTTAATCAGAAACACACTGCATATTACCGTGACAGGGTTTGAACATATTTACCAGAGAAAAAATTCTAGGTTAACCTAAAAATCCTTTGAGGCAGTTATCCCGTTAAGGTTTTACTATTCTCTTCTCATTCTTATTGTAGTTCTCCGTTAGGCTATTAGGAGAGTTCCCAAAGCACTAAATCCCTAAAGAAAATAAAAGTAGAAAAATAAGAAACTAGGCAGTAATAGAATCCAATTTATGGATGCAATGATCAAATTAAAGAAAATGAGAAAAATTTGGATGAGTCATTGCACTCCAACACTACCAGTCACTGTTTATAAATTTCAGCATTTTTATTTGAAACATCTACCTCTGATGGCATTGTTCTTCAATACCATATAGCTAGCATTTTATTGCTGATTTTGCATTTCACCCAGAGCTATTCGGTTTAGTGTATGAAGTTGAGTTTCTAGATTGTTTTGAGAAGCCTCCAGTGGGTGCAGAGAGAATTCAACAGACTCTTCCCTTTGGTGTCTGCTTAACCTCAGTCAACTACGATAGAAGACAAATCTTTCTTCAAAGAGACTTTGACAATTGTTATTCATCACATTATCAGTAACACATATTTACCTTTCTTTGGTAAGACAATTGTTCTGAATCCTATTATCTGATTATTCAGCAAGTAGAAATTTGTGAGAAACTAGTTGCAGCACACTAAAATTTTTAAGAAGCTTAAACTACTGCATCTTGTCACAGTTGCTGGAGAACTAGGGTATGGACAAATATCAACCTTCTTTCTGGTGACTGAGGAATGTTAATGAGCACTAATTGCAATTTTGCTAACTACTAGAAAAGAAAGAAGAGTATTTTCAGTGGCAATTTAACAGAAAAAGACTCTCAGAAGAGATTTTCTAAGCATCTTTCCATATCTAGTCATAAATTATATTATTAAAAAAAAGTATTTTTTCCCATTCAAGGGAAAAATATACCAATGGCAATACAAAAAAAATTACATATCTCCATCAGGAATGCTACTTTATTTCAAAATTGTCTATGTATGCAAAACACTTAGAAGGCCCTGTCTCCAAGTCAGCTTGCTTCATGGTACTTCAGCAGCATCAGGTCAAAAGAAATGTCATTTTACATTTCTTTTTCTTCTTGTAATACAAATGCTTCTTGACATAGTGACAATGACAATAACGTGACCTAACTGAAAGTTCCCTGGATTCTGCATTCAAGTCCTTGGATCAGGTCAGAGAAAAAGCCAGTAGCACTTAATTGCATCAAGAGCAGAACCACTCCATTACTATTCTGACCCTCTGAATGTACAGAACAGCTTTAGACTTCCATATATGTGCCCTGTTTTCAATTTTAAAAATCAGTATGTGGGTATATTTCAGTATTTATTTACATAAACGTAAAGAATAAAAATCTATGTTCATTGATTTATGACAGTCTGATTTTGAAGAAATTTTGAAACAGGTTCAGTAAAATGGGTCAGTAATCCTAAGTCACCAACATCAAAGCCTGTTATGCTTCTAAGAAACTTCAGAATTTTAAACTTAGCTTATGAAAAAAAAAACATTCTATAGCAAACAGTTTCACAGTATATATAAGCCCACAGAGAAGACCAAGAAGTTTCCAGAAGAACTAAAGTATGGAACAATGCATTTCTGTTTTCTTGGAATTGTTACTAATGGTGTCCTACGCAAACTAGTGCTGTTAAATTGTGACACCAAAAATGCAAAATCAAAAAAAATGCACTGCTAGGACTTTTGAGCATCAGCTTCAAAATTCAAGTGAGGACAAAATATTTGTCAAATTGGTTTCACAGGAACCAGCAAAGAAAGAAAATATCCCACAATTTTTGTGGCTGTGTGCATCAAACCAGGAGTAACACTAGCAATCAGGTGCAGTAAGGGTCAACCACTCTCAGTTTATGCGGTGTAACAGTAACACAGAAAAAATTTGCCTGCTTTCAGTAACTTTTGCTTAAAGCTCTATCTATCAAATTTTGTGGAAACCATCTCTATGCTACCAGCAGACCTTATAATGATCTTTGTCTTTTCATTTTAAGTCACCATAAGAGTTAACAATTCAGTGCTCAGATTAAATGTTTTCAGATACGTTAGTTGTGTCCTCATTATAGCATATCACGGTAGTTTAAGTGTATGATTATTACTCTGACTTAGCATCAGTTCTTAGATGTTGGTATGACAAAGGCAATGTTGACCAACAAGATATTCAAATACAGACAAATCTTGAAGCAGAGACAGTGACAACTCCTATCTCCTGCAGCGACACACAGCACGAGCTGTTACATAAATTTACTAGCAATCCTTACTCTTTTTCAGATCAAAGGAAGTTTTCCCCACGAAACCATACCCACTACTATCTCAGTTTGAGACACAAAAAAACAAACCCAAACAAACATCTTAGCCAAGACAAATAGGAACTAAACTGGGGAGCTCCATGCCTCAAAAGAGAAATTGTCACATTTGAACTTTTTATCTGAGGACTACGCCAAATCAAGATTTCTTCGCAGAGGAGAGGAACTCTAATATATATTGCTAACTGAAGCACTACAATACTTTTTTGAAATTAAAAAGAAGGAATGCAGTTCTAGAGTTAGACATGACCAAGGTGTCAATACTAGAGAAGGTAACCACATACCAGCAGCGGCACTGTGACCCCAAAAAGCACTTAGGTGCAGAGCTCTGTCTAATGTGGCAGAGATAAAGCTGACTTGGCACTGCTTGAGAAATAATTTAACTCTCTTTTTAAGAAAAGGTATTATAAATATCAAAAACTCACGGCCACTAGAATTGAACAAAAATCTCTGCTGCTACCTGAAGCAAGGTCAAGACCACTGTGGAGAAGTCAAAAGGAAAACTTCTGACTAAGATTGCAGCATACAGTTGCCAAAACACCTCATCTGTCACACTGTTTTGTTCATGTTTGTTTATACTATAATTTGGCAATGCTAATCTAGTCATGTAAGTACTTCTAGTATTTGCTCCATAGTGGGTAGCAGAATAACAACTTTATAATTATGGTAGCAACTTAGGTGAGTTCTTGGCTCCTCTCTGAGTAATGGTAGTTTTCCTCTCCCTGGTGCTTTGCATCTGGCACATCATTAGAAAACAACACTAATTTCCTTCACAAACTTAGGTTTTGTATTACTTTGTTATAAAACTTTTTCTGCCACAACAGTACCTAATCTTGCTGTTCAGTTCTATGCTTATCTGCAAATATTAAACGCTCCTCCAACAGTTTTAAAAGCATAGTCTTTTCCTATGGTATCTCTGCATTCCATCGCTTCTTCAAAAAGTGAGGAGCAAAACCCTGTTTTCGCAGATCTGTTATTCTCCAGTACTATTCTCTATTGTTTTTCTCATTTATCAAGGTGGCTAGTTTTGCTTCTCCCCCTCCAAGTCACACACCTTGACCATATTTCTTTATTTAAAAGGTTTCCAGGAAATTTGGTGAAACATACACATGGATTTCCAAGCAAGTTTTTGCCCTCTGCAAAATCTTGGGTGGAAGGGATGATTAACTATACTCTCACACAGATAACCTTTTGTCTTTTTTTCCAGAAGTTGCTGTTTTCTTAAAAAAATAATACTAAGAATGATTCTCTGAGATACTGTTTTAAAAGACATACTGGAAATCCCAAACCAGTTCTTGACATTCTGAAATATGGTTTTAGTTTTCATCTTGCCCAAGTTCTTAATTTGATTCCTTAAGACCTGATATAACAGGCAAATTGGGCAACATTTTCCTCAATCAGCTGAACAAAAACACAGTCTGTTTAATGTGTGATTAAGATTGCCTCCCCTCCCTAAAGACCATAATTAACTAACGCACATACACAACATCATCATTTTGTCTTCTCTTTATGCCACCTGGATAACACAAAGAGAATCCAGCATGAGCTCAACATTACATCTCTCTCCCAGTCTGAGATCAATATGTTGCCACCCCTTCACTCACACACACGCACTCACTACCAGGCTTTGGGTGTGAAAGAGTGAACTTCGGGGGAAAAAACAATACCCAGGGCTCCATTAAGACTTGTCTCTTCAATTTGAGTGAGTCACTTCACCTGCCTAGATATCAGGTAAATTGCTGAATCTCAGTACCAAGACAGTCTCGAATTAGCCCAGACGGAAGGAGTTGAGCTGACTTTACAGGCTGGTCACAAACTGGGCAGGGAGTCACAAAATCAGATCACCTGTACACTTCCACACAATTTGATGAAATAAATTAATTTGAAGTTGGCGTGGAAGAAGGGTTTGCAAGGAGGCAGTTAGTTCCTGTTCTGCTGGCTTGGGTAGTCAGGAAGAAGCCAAATAAATTAATTATCCCAAGCCTAGCTAACTATTTTGGGGCTGCCAGTCAAAAACAATTTTAGAGTTGTGCTTAGGCCTGGTCCCTAACGGTGACTTTGAGATGCTGTAAAAGCAGGAGACCTTGGCTGTAGAGAGGTGGAGGCTACAAAGTTAGGCTTGGCTAATTTTAAACGTGATAATATTTGAGGATTCGATGGAGATTATGTTTCTTGCAGCAACTGCACGTTGCAGTGTTTCTGCAGGAGAGCACCTTTTCTATCGATTGTAAAAGGAATTTAGAGAAATGATACTCTGACTTACCTAAAATCAGAGGCCTCCAGTGGACAGCAGAAATGCCTTCTTTTGGGTATATTTTGGTACTGAAGACTGGAATATATTTTATATCCCTCTCTCATGAGAAACTAGTCAGGAAAATCCTACTTTTTGCTATGGTAATTCCACTAAAAGTGTGCACACAACATTTAGAAAAATATGTTGATAATGACCTGGTTGCAGCAGATTTAGTATCTTATTCCTCTTAGCTGGACAGTCAGAAAATTAATTCTTAATAACCAATTTCTAGGGGCTTATGGAGGATTACCATAATAAGAGACAGAACCACTCGTAATTAAAACAGTATTGTCTAAGGAGAGAAAAATACAATTGTGCCTTGTCATGGATTTCAAATAAACATATTTTTGATATGTTCCCAGGTTTTCTGCTTGGGATGTTTTATCTCTTCCTGCGTGTTCAAGACTACTGATGTATTTTACATTGTTTATGCTGGGCTAAAAAACAGAGCTACTTTAGTTTGCATACTTCAAAGTCACTGTTTTAATTTACTTGAACTGATCTTGGCAGACAACAAAAGAGGACTAGAGTAAACAATACATACACACATCCCCTCCTCTTTGCTACCCACTCAAAAAAAAAAAAAAAAGTAGTAGTCCATCATTGCTTTCTCCCTATTCTTACATTTCTAATGAGCTAAGCTTGTATATGCTATTGGAGAAACACAGTTGAGACCTGTATGACACATGCTTAAATTTAACACATTCCCATGGCAGTAATGAACAAAGCAGTCCTTCCTTTCAGGAAAATCCTGGACTTGCATTCCCCAGGTCCCTGAGCAGTATAGAATTTAGAAGAAAAACAGGAAACACATGTGGAAACCAGATATAACTGACCAAACCTAGCTATTTAAGTAGCCCAGCCAGTAGCTTTTAAATGAATAATCACATCTATCTATATTATGCCCGACTGACCCTTCCCTCCCCCACCAGCTACGCATATTGAAACATTCAGGCTAGGTATATATATGTATATAAATATGCAGAAGAAAGAAACAGGAGCTAGTGAAGTCGTTGCATACATCTTATACTATGAGAGTTTATAATTTTTCCATGCATATTTGAAAAAGGAATCAACATAACATGTGCCAAGTTAAAAAAAGACTAAATTTTTGATCCATAAGAGTATGCACACATAAACAGCTAGTGTTCCTATCTGTCTCATTTAAGTATGCACATATGTTCATATATATATATGTCTATAATCTCAGATACATACATTCCTGTTCAGAAGTTAATCAAAGTAACAGGGCAATATTTTTTTCAGTAATGGAAAATTAGTCACAGCCATAATGATTACTGTTGTGGTTTTTTCCTAATCTACCTTACTCTACTATGATCTCTGATTTTTTAAAGACTCTAAAACAACCTATGTAACATGTGGTTTATATTTTCCAAAGAGCATCTTAAAAATTAAGATGGGACATTTTTATTGTCCTCCAGTCCAAATGGTACAGATACTAGATGTAATATGATGCTGAAAATAAGAGATTTTGGAAATATAAAAAACTCTTAGCACAAAAGATGTAAGGGATGATAACACAATCTAGACTGTGCACACGAGCTGGGCTTCTTTTCACATAAAATATTGCTTTCCCATGTGTGCTTAATGGAACATCAGGAAAAACATTCAGGCTTTTTAATATTGCCATCTATAAAACACAGTGGGACTCTGAAGAAAAATGCTGTTTCCCTAGAGTTCTGCTGCCAAGACGTTCAATATACAGCGGTCTTGCAACCTTCCGCCATCTGTGACAAGCAATCTGCAGTGTCCTTAGGCTCTATCTAGCCTTTTGGGAAAATCAAATCCACCTCCCTGGACGCTCAGAAAACTTCACTCCTCTCAGAAGGGATGAGTTAAATAAACAGCTCTAAATTAATAGAATTTTAATAAAGTGGGACAAGAAGGAACAATGTTCATAAAGACGTCCAAGAGGCAAGCAACCCTTCTTTTCTCAAAGTACAAAAGTCATAATTCAAGTAATTGTCTTTGTAGAGTGACCTCTATGGAAGCTGGAGCCCTTCTGCTCTCTGCAGTTACTTCTCAATGACAGGGTTTGGAAGCCCCTCTGGGTACTGAATTGTACTCAATTTATGTTGCTTTTTTACCTGCTAGCTACTTTTCCCACTAGTAATTTTAGTTTCTCTGCATAAATATAGTGACAAGAAGTTCTTGTTATATTTTCTAAACACATTTTTCTCTTTCATATTCCAACATTTCTTCATCCAAGAACTTCAAGATATGACAGCAAACAAGCCAGTAAACCAGTTCAGGCACACTGGGCACAGCTGTGCTGTCTGCATTATTCCTCAAATAAGTTACAGCACTTGTCAACATTACTACAAGGCTTTGGGGAGAGAAGGCGGGAGACAGAAATGCCCTTAAATGTTGAACAATACGAAATACCGATCATTGCCATATATGACTGAACTCTGAGTTATTCTATTCAGTCCCCCCCTAATTTCCCTAGGGAGAAACTGAAAACATGTGTTTGTCCTCCAGGGCTCTATCCCTGCGTGTCTCTCCAAGATGGTTCCATCACTTTTTTAAATTCACCTGTGTATGTTTTTGAAGTCTAGCTGAAATTAATGGAGCTTTGTAGATGTGCAGGCGTCTACCAACACAGAGCGTATTATCTGCTAACTGTCTAAAGTGAGCAATGCAGTCAACAAAGCCAGAGATTACTTCAATCACTTCTGGCTGTCCCTCACTAAGCGAAATATTATGCCTTCTGAACCTCCTTCTTCCAGTGCGCTTCTCAGGGTGGTTAACGTATCTCTACTTAGAACTACTGTCTTAGGAAATGTCTGTCACAGAACCTCCCACAGCACAAAGCCAGACCTGCCATCACTGGCAGCACGAGACATCTGTGGCACTGCTTATCACAGTGAGGGTGAGCTGTGGTTAACAATAAGCGCAACAGGCCTTAGGAAGGTGGAAAATGAAACATGGATTTTGAGAACCGCCCAAGCCTTAAATCCCACTCTCCCTAAGCATATGGGTTTAGGGTGGAAAAAGCATTAAACGTTTAACTTGATAGGATCTCTGTGATAAGTAAAGAAATTGGCAGTACTCACTGAATGTACAGAAACCAGCTGAATCAGTAGTGAAAAGTTGCTTTATCCTGGATAGAAGAATCAAGAAGTGTAGCTATGTAGAAAAACAAACCAACAAAATACCATAACAATCTTACTGGCTGCTTGGTGCAGTCAAGTAGTAGCCAGAGAACAGCAGACACTTCAAATATCTTGAGTAAAGTTACATTAAAAGATAAGTTTGCTAGGCCCAACTCGCCGTCTGCACTCAACCTCTGCTAAAAATGTGCTCTCTTGCATAAAGCTTAGTCGAAGACTACACATCCCACAGACCAGCATATAGCAACCGTCTTCCTTGTGGTCAATTTGCAATGTGAAAGCATACGTGAACTGGTTTCACCTGGGGAACTTTTGGCCCTGCCTTTGTCACATGAACAGATGGGCACCACGGATCTAAATTAATCATTTGGCTCATTGCTCTGTTTTGTTTAGGTGTTATTATTCACTTGTATGTTCACACCTGTGGAAGAAATACAAGAATTGCCATGGGTACAAAGGAGAGAAATGGGCAAGAATTTTCTTCAACGATAGTAGTTCACCTAATCAGAAAAAAAAAAAAATATTGTAAACATTTCTAAGTCCCTTGGGCTCTCTGCACACTGTGACCATGAAACATATGAGTCTTGCTCTTTAATTTTCTGACTTAAAAAAAAAAAAGGTCAAATAAAAACAAACAGAAAAAAGCATAGTTTGTTGTCCTGGCTCATTGCCTCAGTGGTTTGGTTGCTAAGAACAACGAAATGCGAAAAGGGCATTTATACCACAGAGGTTCTTAGCACTGGCTCTGCTTTTATCTTAGTCACTGAAATAGAACATTTAATCTCCTTGCTAAAAGTAACCTCGTCACATACACTTTTTGAGATCCACCAGAGTGATCCACTTACTATTGGCATTATATATGCAGCCATACACTGCATTCCAGATGCCTTATTCTCCTCCAGATAGAGAAATACTCTGAGCTAAAGCAGCTTAAATAGGCAGCTTTCCATTTAAAGACCTTGGTTAAAAGAAATGTAAAAAAAAAAAATAAAAGAAAAGAAAAGAAACATTGTGGCATTGTGAGCTTTGACTTAATGTGAACTTTCCTATATTCCAGTCATAAGATTTAACCAAAAACAGCCTTGGGGATATCATGATGGGAAAAGCAAAGTGTGGTGATTGCGTTGGGAATATATTAGCTGGAACGCTGTCTCAGCAGCTGGCTAGCAGCCTTTTGAAAACACGGTTATTCCAAGAACTATATAAATAAACAGAGGCCTTGGGAATTTTTATCCATCCAAAAAAATCTCTTTGCCAAGCCAACCATTACCCAAACTTTCTCCTATATGTGTGCCTCACATGGAGGGTACTTTATACAGAGTAAGAAATGACTAGCTATGCCTGCCAAATGCTTTAAGTTAGGATTTGGCAAGGGTTGATTTGCAAAGGGGAGGAGGAAGAAAAGAGTATAGGGAAAATGGCTTTTCCAGAGGTCTACCCTAAAGTAATTATGCAGCTAATTATTAGTGGGCCTTCTTTTTATTACTACTGGTGTCCATCAAGAATTATATTTTGCCTTATGTTCATAGGGCCTCAGGTGGTTGTTCTTGCTATTGAGTAATTCTCATATAATATAACGCCCAGAATGATAATGCATTACCCTGCAGCTCTACATTACACCCAGAGAAGTCTCCAGAACCTGAAAATCTTGCTTGTTCAGCAGAGTCTGAGTCAGACTGACAACCTCAGTTGACTGGATGTAGGACACCAAAGACGCCATCAGACAACTGCCTTGTCACATCCGAGAGGATGAAAACCTGCTTAGCCCTTTCTGAGGCTTCTTGCTTAGTGTGGAATTAGCTATCCCTCCCAGGTCCATCCGAAAAATCTGAAATGCATTCTGTTGCTCTAATTGCTCTATTCCTAACAGGATCTAAAATAATAACCAGCGTTGATATGCCCAGACTTCTATCGATCACAAGGTCAACCAGGAAAACTAGGACAATTACAATGAAAATATACAGGAAAAGGCCAAAGGTACAGCTCTCCAACGGCTGTAGGCTTTGCAAATACTCAATCCTTTTTAGTCTTATGGCCCACAAGTGAAAGGTTAAACATTGAGCAATAACAGTCAAGAGGAGTAATGAACAAAAACTAGAGCGACAGTGACAACAATGCAAGCAGAGTTTTAAGAGTATTTACCTTCAGAATAAATATTCTCTTTTTCCTTTTATTTTGTAAACACTTCTTATTTTAAGTCCAGATTTTTTGTCCTATTCCAATTTTTGTATCGGTAGCTGGTAGTAACGTAACTCTGCTTGGACTAACGTTTCTCAGGTTTACTGCTGACAGTGTATAACCACAGAGAACAATGCAGAGGGCTTGTGATAATCATATAGTCTGTGAAACATAAATTAACACCACTTATAGCAATTGACACAAATGTACAAATAATCTGCACATTCTTTTGACCAAGTCCTAAGTTAACCAATGCCGTCATGATGTAATTTATAAGATGTTGGAATCTACAGGCCCTTCTATTTCAGAATTTCTAGGTACTTTCCAAAGATTAATTAATTTTTATAAAGCCCAAGGGAAGTTTACTCCTGCTGTACAGATGTGGAAACAGACACGGAGAAGTTAATTCACCCAAATTCACATAGGAAATGTGAGTCAGTCTGGGAGAAAGAACTTGTGCCTCCTTTTTCTCTCGCCTTACTCTGTTTACTTTCATTAATTGTCAAGTAACAGTGATGAAAGTCATACATACAAAACATGCACAGGGCAGCAAGAATGGAAAAAAAAAAAGAGAAAAATATCTCCACAAAATATATTTTAATGAAACTACGGAAAATGTAATCTGACCTAAGCAACAACTTTTCAGTAATTCATAATGATTTATGGACGTTAAATGGATAATAAAACTCCCAGGGTTTGTGCATATGGTAATAATAATAAAAGTGTATCACACAAAGCAATTCAATATTCAAAATTTTTCTCAAATCACAAAAACATCATTTGTAAATCTTTGTAGATGAATCACAAACACCAGGTGTAATTTAATTAGGCTCACATCAAGCATAAGCAGATGAATACTTATCCATTTCAAAATATTTGATGCTTTTATTATAATTATATTAGTTGGACTAGAAAACTGCTATTCGTAAGTCTAGAATCTCCAGGGGCTCAAGAAAAACGGTTTGTTTAGGCTGGTGCAGGTGCTGTGATTCAGCACAATAACACACAGGCTGCTCAAAGGCTCTATACCAAAGAATCTCTGGCTTCTTTCCCAGTGACTCAAGCCAGATTAAGAAACTATAAAAATGAATAGAGCAATAAATCTCCACCCGTTTTAAAAAATTATTTACCAGGAATTTCTCCTGTGATGAAACACTCTGGTATCCAAAAGTGATACTGACACCTCTAGGTTTACATGAACAGGCTGAAGTTCCACCACCAAGGGTTATATAACCTTTGAAATTAGGGCAGAAAGTGGAAAAAAAAAAATAAAATCCACGAGTCAGCAGGACTTAACCAAAGCATATGAATAGTATCTGGCAGTGTGAATGAAAAAAGTGAAAAACTGCTAAGAAATTATTTTCTCCCAATTGTTTCTTAGAAACTATTTCAGAATTTTGAAATGGCTCTCAAATTTTTTTCAATCCATTAATTTCAAATGCAAATTTTTTTCACACACAGACATACATCACTGAAGCCAACAGTAGCAGGTTCAGAAGTTTATTTGAGGTACACCAGGTTACACATGTAACAGAAATTTGAAGAGTACTTCCTAAATCTACTTAAACAAAAAAATCTCTAGAATGAATAAATTCGCTCTGGTATTATCATTTCCTTTCTTAAGCATTCCAAGACTGCAAATATACACTACTGAAATGATCTGGCTGACAGGATGGATGATGTTCCAAGGCCACTATCCGCGGTCTTGGAACAGCAGCAGGTACTTCCATAAATACCACAGTCCAACACAGTATTTGCTGCTTTTTTTTTTTTCCTTTCAAAAGCATTTTGACAGCTGAAAATAGCAAGATATATCAGATATAAGGTAGTCTAGTAATTTACATTAAGATTGCTTTCCCTTGCCACAAGATAAGACCATCTCCTCCCTACATTATACACATCTTGTTCTGGATTCCTCGGTGATCCCTGAAGATAGCACAGATCCTTACATGAAGAAGGGGAACAGTATGAGGAAAAGAGAAGACAACCATGTCTCCTGCCTCTCCAGTACCAAAATTAACTTCATCGAGGGCAGCACAGAAGGAATACATTTTATGAAAACACATCACTCTACAACTGTCCCTAAAGAATGGGAACACAAAAGGACAGCGATATCGTAATTATGGGAATGTTATTAAAGGCCTGTAGATATTTTCCAGTAGCACTACTCAGTAATCAGATGTGTGGTGAGACTCCTGGTAAGGATTTGAAACCACAGATCAACAGTCTTGTCGTTACAGACATCTTAAAACTAAAGCACTGCAGGCAGACCAATCAAAACGGTCAATGTTAAAATAGCACAAAAAAAATCAGCAATATCACCTCAGAAAATGTCTACAAGTCTCCTTCAGATGTTTTCTTTATCCATAAACACATCCAGCAAAAGCTCCAAAATTTTTTTCACCCATGTTTGTACGCCTTTTGGCAGGTAAGAACCCCGCATGATAAAGCCATTTACCTGCCAGATTCATTGGCAGACACCAACAGTTCTGAAAGTCACTGAGCAGAAGATAAACCAAGATGTCAACACAACGGGAGTGGAGGATTTCAGGAAGGTGATGCAATTCCAGAACACATTTGAAGTTTTGGGTTCCTGAACTACCATGAAAAGTCTAATGGCCATCTTAACTTTTACATTCCTAGTACTGCCTAGTAAATGCTGTCTACTGACTCTCTCAACAACAAAAAGCCCAACACCCAGAACGTCATTCATTGTGCACACTGTCGCTGGCACTCTCAACAATTTAAAAGGGAACATTAAGAAATTCTGGGTGATGTACAGATACGTCATTCACAATCCATGCAAAGTTTTTGAAGATTTGGTACTTTAGATTCCTGCCACACAAGGTTCTTGTGAGACTACCATGAAGGATGACAGAAAGATTTGGCCAGCCTAGTAGGAAGCTTTCAAAAACGAACAAGTAACAGTTAAGGATTTTAATCTCATCATAACATAATATGACATGACCATTCATGAATGTTAATGAACACGAGCTAGGAGCATAACTTTATAAAATATCTATAAGCTGCTTGCAACAGAAACAAACTTCATTGAGAAAGAAGGCATACTTCTTTCTCAAGGCCCCTGCTGTTGTGTGTATCAAGTTTAATCACTGTCTCCTGGGAAATTACTACATCCATGCAGAAATCTGTCTTCAAAATGCCTTTGTTAGCAATCAAAATGTCTTTAAAGAGAGTTCAATAAATGAAAAAATGTCATTTGGATAGCAACATCAAAGACTATCTCTGACAATTTTTACTTTCTTCTTGTCTAGAGCAGAAACACCACATGAGGTGGCAACTGCTCAACTCTCTCAAGCCACAAATATTCAGTGTATGGCAAATCCAGAATTTTTGTCAGGAACTCAAACACTTTAACAGAAATTAGAAGGTGGAACTTGAAATCAGAGGGACCAGGAGAAACCTGAGGACTGGCCGAGCACAAAACTTACAAAGTTCAACAAGAAGTGCAAAGTTCTGCTCCTGGGGCAGAAACACAGGCTGTATCAGCACCCGTGGAAAACAGCTTAGCAATTACAGTAGATGACAACTACATGTGAGGCAACCGTGTACTTCCATCACAATTAAGGTAAACCGCATAACTGCTACGTCAGAAGGAACTGGGGCAGCACAGCAGGGGAAAACATTTTCTTCTGTGCAACACTGGTGAGGCTGCAGCTGGAGAACTTAATCCTGCTTTGGACTCGTGCTCCGAGAAAGATACAGGGATTTTGGAGATGGTCCACTAACAGACTTCTAACATTGTAAGAGGCCTACAGCATGTGGCCTTCAAGACTAAAGCTAACCAAAGCCATGACGGATCTGATGTTCATGCTTTGAGAAGGAAGTTGGACTGGATGACTTTGAAAGGTCCCAGGCTATCAACACTTGTATGACTGTGATTATTCCTCTCTCAACATGTGATTAGAGAACAAACAGCATGCAGGATAGTCATCATCATCATGGAAAGAACCTCAACAACAACAAAGCTAAGCACACTAGTACTGAATACTGGGCATCTTGGTAAAACTTGAATATAGGTCAGTAATAGCAATTCAACTCATAAGAACAGGGTATCATTTGAAATTTGTATTCCTGAGAAAATCTCAGTGCTAAAGCGTGTGCGTCTCTGTAAGGCCCAAATCGATCAATAATAAACACAAAGTCAAAAACACATCATCTGTTCACATACTATCTGTAATGAACCTCTAAGTAATTAAAAAAAAAACCCTAGCATGAAGTAGCTGCACACACTCAAATATTCTGTGTGTTTGTGTGCACTGTAAAATATTTTAAGCAGAGACTTAAAGCTAAAGGGAAATTGAGTAAACACAGAATATAGATTTTCTGGATTTTTGAGAATTGTATCACTCGTGTAAGACAGTGATCCTACAAAACGCTCCAGAAAAGTATCTAAAATTCATGAAGTTGATTTTACTCAAATTATTATTAACATACACCTAGGTGGACATAAGACACCTTCATAACAGTAGATGACAGAAATGCTGCTTCCCAAGACAATTTTGGGGAAATCTCTTAAAGACTTTTTATTTCACTCTATTTCATACACCATTCTTCAACGTGTTCTCACATAAGTATCAATGAAATAGTTGGGGGTTTCTTTTGTGAAAAGAGTGCTCCCAGCAAACTAATTCCACTCATGACACTGATTACGGAGCAGAAAAAAACCTGAAGCAATGTCAAGAATACATCTCTGTTCTCCAAGGGGTATTAGCTTCCTTAGAATTCTAAAGCTGCAAGCAAGAGTAAAACATATCTATCTCAATCACATTATACCCTGACTTGTCACCAAAAGTAGAGAAAACTACACTGGAAAACACATATAGGGTATCTGTATTCAATGTCTTGCACAGTTGCATCTAAGCATGACAAATGCAAACATTTTCAGATGCATCCATATAATTAATTTTGCAGTGGTTTGAGCGGCTACACAAAAATTGGAATCAGGATTTTAAGTTTTTTATTTGCTTCCTTTGCAGATTTCACTGGAACAGAAGAAATAAACTCCTTACAAACTCAAGACTTCTTGGAGGTGCAACAAAGAAAATCAAAGTAAGTCAGTTTATGGTTTGCTATTCAGAAGACAGCAGGTGGAAAAGGATGAGAAATTTCTTCACCACTCACACATACTACACCTAAAGGAAAGTCTGAATCAATTCTTTAATTAAATATCACAATCGTTTGTAAAAAAAAAGAAATATACATTCCAATTTCTTTTTTATCTATTGTTACACTGGAGTATAAATATACATTTTATGTCAACCAACTTACGAAAATTTAAGTAGCAATAAGGACAGTGAATAAACAAGATTCGACTATCAGGTCTTTCCTCATATGAGAAATATTTTTATCTTTTCTTTATTTTAACTTGTCTGTATTTCAAAATGTTCCATTTTAAAACTAAAACTTCCTGACTTACAGTAGGATTACAACCCTGGAATTCAGGAGAGCTAACTTTGGCCTCTTCAAAGACCTACCTGGAGGAATCCCATGGGTTAGGACTCTAGAAGGCAGGGGGGCCCAAGAGACCTGGTTAATATTCAAGCACCAGCTCCTCCAAGCTTCAGATCAGTGCATCCCTATGAATAAGAAATCAAGAAAAGAAGGCAGGAGACCTACACGGATGAGCAAAGAGCTTCTGGAAAAACTCAAATGGAGGAAGGAAGTTTACACAATGTAGAAAAAAGAACTGGCCACTTGGGAGGAATATAGGAATGTTACCAGAGCATGCAGGGATACAACGAGGAAGGCTAAGGCCCATTTGGAATTAAACCTGGCAAGGGAGGTCAGGGACAACAGGAAGGCCTTCTTCAGGTACATCAGTAGCAAAAGGAAGACTAGGGAAAATATGGATCCACTGCTGAACGAGGAGGGCACCCTGGTGACGGAGGATCCAGAGAATGCAGAATTACTGAATGACTTCTTCACTTCAGTCTTTACTGTGAAGGCTGGCCCTCAGGAATCCCAGACCCTGAAGATAAGAGAGAAAGTCTGGAGAAAGGAAGACTTTCCCTTGGTTGAGGGGGTTGGGGAGGATTGCGTTAGAGATCATTTAGGCAAACCGGCCACCCACAGATACAGGGGCCCCGATGGGATGCACGCACAAGTGCTAAGGGAGTTGGCAGATGTTATTGCTAAGCCACTCTCCATCATCTTTCAAAGGTCAGGGGGAACAGGAGGGGTGGCTGAGGATTGGAGGAAAGCCAACATCACTCCAGTCTTCAAAAAGGGCAAGGGGGAATGACCCAGGAAACTACAAGCCAGCCAGCCTCACCGCCATCCCTGGAAAGGTGATGGAACAGCTCATTCTGGATGTCATCTCTAAGCACGTGGAGGAAAAGGCAGCTATCAGGAGTAGGCAACATTGATTCAGCAATGGGAAATAATATTTGACCAATGTGATATCCTTCTATGATGGTATGACTGGCTGGGTAGATGAGGGGAGAGCAGCAGATGTTGTCTACGTCAACTTCAGCAAGGCTTTTGACACTGTCTCCCACAACATCCTCATAAGTAAGTTTAGGAAGCGTGGGCTAGATGAGTGGACAGTGAGGTGGATTGAGAACTGGATGAATGGCAGAGCTCACTGGTTGTGATCAGTGGCACAGAGTCTAGGTGGATGCCTGTGACCAGCGGTGTTCCCCACGGGTTAGTACCAGGCCCAGTCTTGTTCACTATATTCATCAGTGACCTGGATGAAGAGGCAGAGTGTACTCTCAGCAACTTTGCTGATGATACAA
>VZSC01002419.1:1068613-1118862 GCA_013398225.1 Steatornis caripensis
TGACCTCCAGAGGTCCCTTCCAACCCCTACCATTCTGTGACTTTACTGGAAGATACAACTTCAGAATTTTCCTAGAATTACATTACTAATTACTAAGTCTTCATTTGTGTGAGAACATCAGCAGAAGTCTAGTATAGCAGTACAACATCACTTTAATCAGCATAGGGTTATCATGCATTGGGAATTAATGTTGACCAAAATTTATTTACTTCAATTTAAGTAAGTTCTAAAATAAAGCCTATGCAGCCCAGGGCATTCCGATAGTGCTCAAGCATTGCTTTGTTCTGCAAGTAATTAGTATGTCCAAATTGACTAAGTTTGGTGAAACCCAGATTTACAGAACAAATATCTCAATTTTCTTATGTGCAATTTTTTTCCCCCTCTTTTTAACAGTCTTCAACACAGATGAGGTAGTAGAAGAGACATAAAAAAGGTTTTAAATACACAAGAAAAATATAAGAAACAAATTCTATCCTCAGTTAAGTATACCGTTTCAGGTTTAAAAAAAGCAAAAGTGGACACCACTTTGGGTTGGTATCAGAAATAACAGTGGTTTTGACTTTTTAGATCTATGAAGACTGACTGGTCAAAATCACTGACAGTTCAATTTATTCATACATACTGGGGTGCGAAAACAGAGATTTTTTTAACTGTCAACAAAGTCAGTGGGTATAAATTGGGGGTGGGGTGGTGATGGTTCAGACACATGGTGCTTTATGAGAAAAAAAAAAAAGCTCTTGTCTACATCAGCTCAAGACTGAGCAGAACTAATTTCCTTTTCCAACCACCAACTCTCTAACCATTTGACCAGATGCATTGTTCTCACAGTAAGAATACAAAGAACAAGGACTGGTATTTATTGACGTAAAATGATCATAAAAATCTGTTAATACATCTTGATAGTTCTTATATCTCCTAAAGTTAATTTGTCCCAAATTTACAATAGTTTGTTTGAATGCTCCTTTTAGTAGCTTCTGTTGCATGAAGCTTTTAGAGATAAAACTGGCCAAGAAATCATAGAGGGCTAACAGTGCGATCAAGGTTATAGACTAGAAACCTATCAAAAATGCTAACTAATGTTGTCAAGCAGAAGCAATCACATACAGAAAATGTAATTAAAATCCATGGAAAGCAGACCTTCCTCCTCCTGTATAAATTTGGGCTGAGTTGGAGCTGTTTCATTTATGTACTCTCGGACAATGTATTTATCATACATCCTAATCATTTATCTGAAAACCTAGATGCATGCCCAAGGCAAAAGAAATCCAAAGACCAGTTGCGTTGCATTCTCAGAGGACACAGGGAGACCAGAGGTCACAGAGAAGTCCATGCTAATGTTTGAAATTTAGTAGTTTGGTAAACTTCGTTAAAAAAGTAACAACTTATTTGCGGCAGTGCACTAGACAAAGAAAATGGAGGGACATTTAGGGCATGCAGCAAGTTACAAAAAACCCCATAATATTCCACAGAGTTGGCAAAAATAGAATTAAAACACCCCAAACGAAACACCACCACACAAGCTGACCCCAGCAAAAAATTATGTACAACAGCACAGAGAGAAAACAGCTATTAAACCTTGACTGTGGTACACCTTCTATCAAATTATGGAAATGAAGCAAAGAAAGTAGCATACTGTAGAAAAATCACTTGTAGATGATAAAGTCTTTGATTCAGCATTTGTATGCAATTAAACTAAACCCAACCCTTATTGGCCGAGACACGATTCTCTATGGACAGGCAATGTAATAGGAGAAAAGCGGTGCAAGACCTGGCACGTTTGCACTGCGTGGGTGAGACATAGCCAATACTGAGACTTTGCCCTTTGTCTAGCAGGTCGCCACACTCCAACAAGGCTTTCATTGCCTTAGTATGCCAAAGAACACGCAAGAGCGCTCTCACTTAAAGGCTACACTAGCAGCAAGTACAGATGATCAACCATTGTATGAGGCTGGGAAAGAAGGTAAAGTTGGCTGGTTTTAGAAAAATGCTACTAGTAAATCTGTACACTCAGCACAGTCAGATGGCCTGTGTCATATAAACTTAAGAAATACATCTGAAGCTAGTTTTATGGCCTTTTTTTCAATGAAATATTTGGATATTCAAGCCCATTCCCACAGTTCTTGAAGATAAACAGCTCCTGATGTCATTGTGGAGTTCTATTTTCAGAAAGCTTTATTTATTTCTAAGTGGTTTAATGTGCATCTGTGTACATAAATATTTAGATATGTGAAAGCACATCCTGCTCAAGCTAGCCTGATAAACAGAAGTCAGCTGTTACTCCTTTTCCACTCCTGACTCCACTTGGAGCGCTGCCTGTTCCTGAGCTCTTGTTTATAATGCAGCCATTGTGCTTAGAACCAGGAGTTTATAAACACATGCTTGAAAAAATGTAGTCTGGCTTTCCAGCAAAATATTTCAATGGCTCTTCTGTCATTAAATTGCACTACAGTTGGTGTGGCTCAGTGCGCTAAAAGGTTACATTTCTCCAGAAGGCCTAATGCAGCATACATATTGACAGGATTAGCAAAACTGGGAGGGGACCAAGGAAGACTGCACATTAGAGATGAAGAACCCACTATTATCACTTTTATGTGTAAACGTTATCTCTACAAAATACTTCCACTAATAATAGAAGCAGAGTTTATGGAGTATGGGATGCAATACCTAAATCTACCAGCGGCTCATGTATTTGGCCTACAAACCTGTTGTCACACACAAGAAAACTTAGTACAGAAAGATGAAGAACAGAGGGAGGGTGGATGTTCCTGCAATCTAAAGACTGGACTAGGAGTCAAAAGATCTGGATTGAGCTTCCACATTTTTCACAGAGGTCTTGTGTGAGTTTGCAAAAGTCTCTTAGATCCTGGGCCAGTAACATACTCAGCACATCGCACTGACTTCGGTCTCTGGCAAGACTTGAGTCATATGTGACATCCTAAATCTACTGAATTTTTTCCTGTTACTCTAGCCACTAGAAAGAAGCTTTCTTTTACCTCAGAAAAGACACTTTCTCTGTTGTAAGCCAGCACCCATCCAATAAAATTTACCAGTTCTATGATCCAAATTCCCCAAAGTCACTGCTGCATACTTCCGTATCTTTTTCATCAAACACATTCTAGTTATGTTTTTATGTATGTCAAACTGGAGGTGAGCAGTTTAGAACATTTTGCAGTCCAATAAGTTGATTATAAATCATAAGACTCTGGAAACTGTTTCTCATACTCTAGTTTTCATTTATTTAAAATTAAGATAATCATGAAACTTTCGCATTAAAAAAAGACAACTAAAAATGAGGACAGGCTATAAGTATCTTTCATGCTTTTGAAACTGGAATCCCAAATTCCATAGGAAATGTAAAATTAATTTGTATATCTAGCTCAATCTTTTAAAAAAATCTCATTTTTAGAACACACCCATTTACTACCAATAAAGTCTTCAAAACCAGTCATTGTTGGCCTAAGCCAGTTTTCACTGAACTCACCAATAGCTGAATCTAATTACTGGTTTAGTTTAAATCACCAGGACGCTTCTGAAGGAAATCTCCCAATTGTCCCTGCACACTATTGAATTGGAGCATGTGAACCAGATCTGTTTCAGCTGAAGTTAAAGCAACTCCAGCCGAATGGGTATGCAGCCTATGGGACCACACGAGAGCTAGTCTGAAGTAACACATATCAAATGCACACACTGTATCCTCTGTTTCATCTTACAGTTCAATTTCTCAATGAAGACACTAGCAATGAGACTTTGGGGCTTTGCTCCTAAGAAAGTGAATATAGAGCTAAGTTTATGACCTGGTTATTTTTTCTTCTGTTGTGAACAGTTGCACATACATTTAAATCAGAAAGATTACTTGAAGGGGGACAGTGGGAAGCATTTTCCGTGTCTTCCTTTACCCTTTCAATGATGTTTTCTTTTCCCAATTCATAAACCTTTCTTCAAGCCTTTCACAGTCATGCTCCCAAAGAACCACCACAAACAATCTGGGATAGTAATAATAAAATAAAAAAAGTTAGGAGAAAAGGTAACGTGTTTTTTTATACGAGTTTTGGTTTACATAACTATACTTCCTATTTCTTCTCAGTAAAGTCTGAAAATGTTGATCAACATTAGAAAACAGGTGTACAGGTGTTTTCCACATATGTCATCATACAGTCCTGAAAATTATGCCACTGCGGCCATTCAAAAATGACTTGCTTTTAAACAGATATTAATTTGTACCATCTTCCAGATGTAGTGAAGCCACAATATGCCACATGTTCTCAGAAGCGTACGCTACCAAACAACAATATTGGCAGCTATTTGCAACCGGTCACAATAAGGACTCAGGTGAAAGTTCAGGAAGGAGGAAATCTGACAAATTGGAAATAGCAGACATAACTGAAGCTGTTTCATCTCTCTCTACCTTTCACCTCTAGTTTACCCATATCATTACACAGAAAAAGAACAGCCACAGAATATAGGGTAAGAACATACATTATGAGAACCAGCCTAAGTCAAGGAATTTGACTTCTCACTATGTTGAGACCTGGGACAGTTTTACCACTTCTTTGAAAAGCATCTCATTTTAGGTCAAAATCTGTATTTCAAAACCAAAGTATTTACAGACATCCGGATATCCAAAATTCTGTTATTTGGTAACTACAACAAATGAAGTTTTATTTTAAGAAAGTATTTTATTTCAAAAATTATGTGCACATATGTTGATATTTTACATTTTTAACAGCAAACGTTCCTGGTTGTAGATAATTTCATTTGCCAATCAGAGACTTTCCCTCTCCCCACTTCCTCTCAGTTTTCAGAATCAACGTTGAGATGTTCATCTTGTAAAAGAAAGAAATTTCAATCAGCGCTTGAGGGACCATTGGGAATCTCCTAACGAGTTCCAGATGTTTGGCCACTGATGCACTAATGCTTGCACCATGGAAAAATCTTTCCAGGTGTTTGCAGTTTCATGCACTGTTGCACAACAGGGATCATAAAGCTATTTCCATGAAGGAAGGCCTTGCTTAACGAAAGGTATGCAAATGAAATACCTAGAGTAGCTGCGACCTGAGCAGAAATAAAAAATCTGAGTGTAACACCACTGCTATGTGTTCATACAGAGTGTGCTGTGCAAGAATCTTGCTGCCCTGGACACAGTGAAGAATACGAACAGTCCTGCAGAGTGAGGCAGCGTTGTTCATATCTGACAGGTGAGGAGCCTAGGACAGGTCAACCTTTTCAAAGACAGCCTGATCTGAGATGTTCATCAGCCTGAGCTTTGATTTCTACTTCAGTGACCACATTGACTGTAAAAGCAAATTTTAGTTTGAAATACAATGTATTCCAGAACTGGTAACCTGAACCATGACTTCTACCATATTTTAACATCTAACTGACAGTTTCTAGACCCTCCCTAAACCACCTAACCCTGTCCAAAAAAAAGAAAACTGGTCTGAAAATTCAAACAGGTACAAAGTCAAATGACAGACCCAAAGCTAAAGGATATTTACTTGATTATATAATTAACATGAAATTCCAGATTATTTTATCAAGGACATTGCCAGAGTTTGAATCAACATCCCCAATATTTTGACTCATTTTGCCAGTTTCTGAATGTCATCCCTAAAACGCAACAGGCACTACTTACAGTGTTCAGCTTCTTCACATTAAAGCCACAAGCTATGTACAGTATTAGTTAATGCCCTGGAACTTTTTTACTATTGTTCAAAGCATTGAAATGAATGAATAATTAAAAATTCGTAAGTGAATAATATTATGGTTAAGTTTAGTATTTTTTTTTCTAAAAATATATGTAAGAAACACAAACTGAGAAAAAACCCCACAGACTTGTTTTATTTAACTACCAAGTAAACACTTTGGTCTTAAAAGAAAAGTTCTTGTTGGTTTTAAAAAACAGATTAAAAACTGTGGATCAGAAGCACATACACTTAGTAAAAACAAAATCCAGAGAAAAGACTTCAAATTCTGACATCTGCAGTGGTCTCTTATCTAAAAGGGAAATATTCACAGCCATCTGAAGTGTTTCAGTTGCTTTTTTGTTCCAAGAGTGTTTGTTTCTGCATTGCTAAGCTATGAATCTCTTGAAGACCAGAAACAGGCTTTTTGCATTTACACTAGGAAGGGCTAAATGCAGCAGCAACCACCAACCAATACGCTGAAAACCCTTAAAGCTGCATATAGGATAAACTATCATAAAATATACTTCATTCAGCATAGGCCAATAACTGTTCATTCCCCGTTGCAATGTATATTTAGCATTTATAAAGCTTGACTACAG
Organism: Steatornis caripensis; assembly: GCA_013398225.1. Lineage (NCBI taxonomy): Eukaryota > Metazoa > Chordata > Aves > Caprimulgiformes > Steatornithidae > Steatornis > Steatornis caripensis. Next base: position 1,074,897 of record VZSC01002419.1, read on the forward strand.
CTCAGATCGTTACAAACGTATGTCAAATTCCAAACTTGAATTTCTCAGCACCAGCACATACCACTGTTCATTAGGCTTTAAGTATGTACTCCACCAAGAATAACCTTGCCTTCTTTTAAATGTCATTTTGGTTTTTGACAGATTTTAAGCTTTTTGGCTTTGTGCAGTTATCTTGCTCGTCACCTCTCCAAACTTTTAAATCAGACTTTGATTGTAGGTTGGTTTGTTTTCTTTTTCATTTGAGCACTACGCACGTGCTTGAGAGAACAAATCATAGTATACAATTGTGAAATTACAAAATAAAACTGTACGATTAGTTCCTGGTCAGGACACTGTGAGATAGCTACAGACAATTCTGAGGGCAAACAGGAACATCAATGAAATGGAATTATGTCAAAAGTACGTGGTTGTTTCTATCCTGAATTAAAGCAATTTTAAATGCTTCAAAGGCAGCTGGTAATCCACTTCAAGCATTAGCTCCTGAAGACATGATCTCACTTAAACTGGAAGTCATCCGTATACTCAGACGACTACTTTAATTACATGAGCTACGAAATATAGTAAAGGTAGTTTAGAATGAAAATATTCTTGAATAATACATCATTCAAGCATGTTTAACTAAAAATAAGAGTATGAAGAGAAGAAAACATCAAAGAGAAGAATAATTTGTTTTCATTATTCTATATATTTCTTAGCTGATTCATTACAAATCAGTGTAATTTATTTGCATTTTTATTTTAGGACTATTTCTACCTCTTTGCTCCTTGCTTAAACACAAACAATGGACAGTGGATCTATCTTTAATTTCAAAAAGACAAAAATTTCAGATTTCTGTATTTTTCAGTACTGACTTAAAAGGTCAGTAGCATTCTTCATAATTTAAAGAGCTATTTGACTGATCTAATCACATGATGGTGATACGTATTTCTGAAGGCATTCAATGAAAGTCAGCACCTAAACCACATTGGTTCCTTTGAAATAACTTTTAAAGGTGGGTAAAACTTTGTGCTATTGTGCTTTTATGAGTAGGAGAGAGGAAGCAATATGTGCGACAAAATTATCAACATCTAGGAATAAGAGCAACATCACTATTCCAACATCTGAATTATTCAGCTCATTAAAGTCCAGAAACTTCAGTCATCTTACCTATTCATCTAAATTTCCTCCTGTAGCACCAACCGGTTTCAGTTCAGATCCATCACTTCTCCATCCCAGGTCAATAAATTCCATCTCTAAATTTCTAGGTTTAAATTTTCAGAAAGCAATCAGTAATTCCAAGTGCATCAGCTTTTATTTGCCCTGAGATACTGCAGAAGAAAACCTTGATTTTCACAAGGTGCTGAGCATCTATACAGTAAAAACTGAATCCCTGTCTAATACTGGGGATTACAAACTTCAGATATTTACAAGTTAATTAACTTTTGAAATCTAAGATAAATTTTCCTCAGTAAACATATGTACAACCATTTAGGAAAAAAGGAAAGTTACAGAAAAAAAGATAGGGAAAAAAATCCAGTTTCTTTGAATGTAGGTATCTGCTTTTAGTCTGTATTTGGCTGCAGTTCTGCAAGATGAATTTTTAACATTTGGTTTAGGATTATTTTTTAACCATGATCTCTTCCTTGTTCTGGTTTACTGTGGAACTCCATAACCAATTGTACTGGATTGGTTTAACAATGGATAAATCAGATCTGACAATTAAATTAATACAGTGGTTCCTTTAAAACTCTACCTCTAAATATGACGCTTCTAGCAGTACCTAACTCTCATGCTCTTATCAGAGGTCTCTTAAATAAGACACTTTTGGAACGTTAGGAGCTGTTTCTGTAATGTTAATACGAGTTGAATCTGGAACAGGATTGCTCAATCTCATTAAGTTTTGAGAGATACATAACTAGTTGTTCTAATTATCCATCTTCCCACGCTCCAAATACATTTAAAGCAAATATTCAGTACTTCCCCACTCATTTTTCCCCACTATATGACTTTATCAACAGTCCCAATATTGTGGGATGGAACGTCACATCATGTCCACTGCTTATATGGGGACCTAAACCAGTTCACATTGTTTAGTATTACATATTTGAAACAGCACTGCTTATCCTGATTCACACAGGGCCTACAAGGGTATGCCATATCGTTCAGGTGGGTTGATCCAGTACCTCCAAATAGCAGATTAACACAAAATAGCAACTCTCTGATTCATTACAAGTTTTCAAGAAAGTTTCAGACTTCTCAGATGTTTCTGCGGGTAACTGCGACACGCCTGATGAAACACTACAGCTGTCAATTCAAACCGCCAGCATTTCTAAAGGTAATATTTTCACAAAGAAGCATCAAAACGTTAGGAAAGCATACCTTGTATTCACAATTATTGACCATGGAAGAAAATAAAAGTAGACTGCCTCCTGAGATTGATTGCTCTTTTGGTAATTTTTTTTTAAGTAGTCACTAAAAAATTAACGAATTTTCAAGCAATAAAATACTCATGAATTATTAGTTTCATGTATTCATTGGTTTTTCTTTCACATTGTGCATATGAAAATGTAAATCCATGCTGTGATCTCTACTCTGACTTAAGTGTTCCTTTGCCTTTTCTGGCAGGAGGAGATGAAGGGGAGGTGCAGAAAAAGCAAATTCTCCAGCATATTAACTCAGAACAACAATGATGATGTAACTGAAGGATCTTTTATATCAAACGAACTAAAAATTACAGATGGACTTACTTCTCATGAAAGTTACTTTTCCAGCCCAAATCTGCACTAGTAAAAATAGTATCCAATACTTCCTCCCTAAATGCAAGGCCAACTGAATTCCACTCAAATATCCACAATGAACTTTAACTGAACTAGTATTTGCCTTGTAGTAATCACCAATTACAATTAAAAAGAGATAGCTATTAAAAGATATATAAAGGAAGAGGCAAATTATTCTAAAGGATACGTTTCATAATGTATGCTGAGCAATGTTTTTTGACAATCTTGCATGAAAATGTTTCTTTTTCCTATATCTTTTTTCCACCGATGCTTCCTTTTTATTATTAATTCCTCCCTCCCTCTTTCTCTCTCTCTCTAACCTTTTGACTCTGCTTGGCATTTCAAGTAGATGTTCTCATTTATTCAAGGGTGGGTTTTGGGAGGTTTTTTTAATGTACTGCAGTACATTAAAAAAAATGTACTGCAGTACATTCAGATAGCAGATTTAAGTATATCTTCATGTCATGGATGGCATCCTTGATGTTAATTTATTGGCTGTTTTTGTTAGTCATCAGCACTGGGGTTGTCCTCCCTCATACATGCCGTTCTCCTCCTGTTTACCTTGGGGAGATTCCCAAGGCAGACGTGATAGGTAGGGCTACCTCCTCCCCCAACCCCAGCATATCATAAAGCAGATTGCAACACACCACTAACCTCCGCTGCCAGTATTTCTTAGAGAAGAGACAGGGCCAAATTCTTCAGATCTCATAATTTCATGTACCACCACTGAGCTGAGTTACAAGACAAGACAGAGACCAGGAACCTAAAACAGAAAGTTGTTGTTGTGATATGTACCTTGGACTTAATTCTGTCCTCGCCATTCAAGAACGCAGAGAAAGGCTGCATGGCGAAGACAGAATTAACTGCATTATCATATTTCATTGTGAAAGCAAAAATTGGCACATTTAAAAAAAAAAAAGCTGACACATTACAGCAGTATCATCTCACAGCACAGAGGCCAAGGCTACATCTAAAATTTCCATTACAAACTTCAGCTTAACTCTACTTTCAAGACAAAGCAAACTTTTCAAGCGAGGTTGACAGTGAATTCCTGAGCCCATGAATGTACTTTGATATGAAGCTGTTTTAACAAATGTGATTAGGATGAAACCGTAAATTAACAAACAAATAGGCCTAGAAGATATGGACGTTACTACCTCTTTGTAAGAATACAAAGACAAAAAAAAAAAATCATCTTAGCTGGGTTTAAGCAATAGGTATATTTTTTTTTAATTATAAATACTGTAGAGATATATTTGGTTGAAATTACACACGTGCATCCACATTTTTAACAAGCTCTCCTAATATTCATATCCATATTAACCTCACAGCATAATCTAGATGATACGCTGCAGGCGTCTTGTCAAATATGTTTGTTCTTTTCCTTCATAATGTTTACAGGCTATTTACAGATTTGAGGTCTGTACTTGGTATTATTACATAACAGATATAAAAGAGATATTTGAAATTATCTTAAAATCAACATTTTGCAGGTGTTGCAATGTATTACCTCTACGTATATTGCCTAGTCTTTAACAGCAATGCTGACCATTGTCTTACCAACTCATTTATAGTAAAACTTGGGAAAATAAAATACTGTGAATCCCATGGTATGAGACTGAGGCCAGTAATGCTTCTGAAATCAACCAGGAGTTTATCTTGGAGAGCCAATATTAGCACCTTCCCTGTGGCTAGCTGTGTAACTGTACTGTGGCAAACCCTAAGAGCATCAGTTATTGGTGAAGATCTGGGCTTGCCAAGAGCTTTACTAATAAAAGACAAAAGGATTGCTAGTTCCGTCAAATAACAAGTGTTAACGTAACCTGGCAACAACAGAGTTACACTTTAAAGATATGCTAGTTGATCTGGAAATGAGCATATTTTCATACATATTTAGAATCAGACCTATCATACACCTTTTTGTTGAGAGAACTATCAACTGAGATACTCGCACAAGCCCTTTTCATGGATTTCAAGTCTGTCAGCTTCAGCTACACCTATGCTCAACCTTAACTAGATTGCTTTTTAATTACTGTATGAGCGCTGTTTTGCTTATTGCTGATGAATAACTAACTTGAGAAAACTGCTGAAGGGGAAATAAGGAAAATAGGAGTTCAGAGGCTGGGACCAATAATAATTTAACCATTTCATCATGTGTTATATAGATTAAAACTTGCTGTAAATCTCAAATCATTCTCTTACTCCCATATTTTTGCAATAGATACTTAAAATACACGAGGTCCTCATTTTCTGATAATTCTTCATAGAAGTCATATCATTTCTGTTTAGAGAACTGCCCACTCAAGCAAATACCTAACACCCTACGGAAGTTTACTTTTCAGGAAGTCTTCACGGCTAGTCAGGGGGAAAGCTTTTTCAGAGCTGGGAGAGAGAGAGAAAATTACTGTATTTCTCCTACAAAAGATTAAATTTAGCTTTTCCAAAAAAAGAAACAAAACTGTGACTTCAACAAGATTTTACTTTTCTCATGGAAGAAATGTAAGTTATGCATTTCTTTCATTACAATATGTTCTTGACATTTTTAAGTTCTGGTATCAGCAAGTTGTGATGAGTTAGGAGCAGAACAATAGACAATTAACTCTGGATAGAAGAATGCTTGGATATGAAGAATGATTCTGCTAACAAGAAACATCTGAGAAGTATATAATACAAACAGGATGTTGTATATTTTCCATCGTTCTGATTACAACAGGGTTTTTTTTAAAAAAAAAAATGCTTCAGCCATTCCTAACAAATATTAGGTCTTATGGAATGTGCTGTTTTTTTCTAAAGCAGAACAAACGCTTTCCTGCTTCTCATTTAACCTAGTTCCCCCATTACTTGAATTAAGCAACCTCCTGCTATCATACATGGGATAATTGCATAAATTTAAGAGGAAGGTACCAGAACAAAGGGTAGAAGCAGGCAGTCTTCCTTTAAAACGACATACAAATGCTGTAATAATGTAATATCTACTATTTAAGTTATACTTTCAAAGGAATGCTACACAACAAATTGTGTACTATGTAAATATCCATAAGTAGTTTATAAATCATTAAAAACATAATTGCTTCATTCATTCTAACTGAAGTTACCTGACTACCCTTTTACTGACCCTCATGACCTAAAAATTATACACTTGCAGTGCAAAATATCAATTTACGATTTCCTTTTCAAAGTACAGCTTTAGTTCAGTCTAATCAGAGTATTATAAATATGTGTATTTGGCAGTAAGTTGACTTGTTCTTTTTTAGACAAGTTAAATTATCCCCTACTGCAACATAATTAAGCTATGTAACTCAATAAAAATAAATGTAAAAGGAACTCAACCCAATAATTTTAGTTTTCCCATTCTCATGTCACTAACACATCTCAATCTTAAATAAGCACAGACAGCCCCAACTCAGTATTAACACCCTAATAATCACTTACTCAGTTTTCCTATTTAGAGTTCAACCAGACTAAGCCTATGCTTGGGACTGTGGTACAAAAGTTTTTCAAAGATCAGATTTCGGTCTCTACCCTTCCTTCCTGTACATATACATGAACACACACACACTTTTTATTATGGCTTCTTTAACGGAGATCAAATCTGAATTCTAAAAAAGTCCCACGCAGCTTCATGTCAGGCTAATATCCAAGGGTGGATTCAGGTTCCTTTCAACCTCTGCAGACTGTATATCTATACCGTCAAATAATTTAACTTCCTCATTGGCTGTCGAGCCCCCGTTTGTTCATGTAACGCCAGCTGTCTCTAAGCTCCCTTCTACAGTAAGCATAAAGAAGGAAACCTGGAACCTGCTAACATGGTTCACCCAGGATGCCCGATACCTGGGACCTGGTAAGATCCTTCCCTCTGCTCAAAGCAAGTTTTGGAACTAGACTACATCACGTTTCAGCTTCATACTTGGGTCGGTCTTTCAAAGGTTCCCATGCAGTCCTGCCTCTTCAAACACCTCATGAGCCACTCAGAGCATACAACACAAATCCTCCTACGCATGCTATGAAACCACATTTTTTTTCAAGATGCAAGATATTCTTCCCATTATGCAGGTACTTAGAACTAAAAATTATTATAATTGCGTCTTTGGGCAGTACAGGCCTTGACTGAAATCCAGGCAGAGTATCAGACAGTAAACTGCAGCCAATCTAACGGGGACTACCAGCCTTAGCAACGTCTGTCACTTTCCAATCTTTGACACGTGCTCCAGGGAACACTTGCTTTAGCACTATGGCAGTCGATTAGTTTCAAAATGCAAAGCATTTAGAATATAAACATAGGTAAGTAGATAGGTATAAATGTAGGTATGTATATAGATATTGAGGGCATTTCTGGAATATGAATGGAGAGAGCTTATTCTAAGTTTGATCTCTGTAGGGTTATGCATACGATATAATTTATGAAAAAATATCTTCCTGTTGGCTTTGTATGTTTCCCCCACATTTTTCATTTTACCTTGTTACCAAACTGTATGCAATTTCGCATGCAACTTTTGTAACTCTGTGGTGAAGTCCCTGTTCTGGGACATTTACAGGGCCTGACATCTCAGAACAGCAAGGCTATTTTGAGTGGAAAATGTAACTTCCACTTGTCTGTAATGCTTTCGCCCTAAGAGGGCTTGCATTTGGAGGCCAAGTCCAGCCGCAGTTGAGAGTGCTAGCAAAACTAATTGTTTCAGTGGGCTTTGCACTAGACTCCAAATTCTAATGACAAATTTTTTTTCTAACTGAAAGACTATACTTCAAAATATTTTTTTGCATGCTATTCAGAGATTTCATTAACTGCAGATTAATAAGTTTTATTATTATGGGAATTGACTTGTTATCTGAAGCCTTTGGCAGATGGTTTCGTACATGTTCAAGTTAGCTCTGTTTAAGGCCCTTCCACGGACAGTTTCTCCTGTGTATTTTTCTAATCAAGCAGAGTTAAAAATAATTAGCTGTAAAACAAAAAAAATCAAACAAAAAGAAAACTCCAGTCTTTGAAACAAGATGGTAAAATATCTGGAAGCAATGAGGAAAATGATATGGTAGTGAGAGGAGAAGGAAAATAAATACCTCCACAACATAAAAATACTCAGTCTTGGGTAATGTCCTGATAGGCCTTTACCCTTTGGCTATGTCTATACCTGTGTTAGAAAGCTAAGCTGAGCCAGGGTCCATTTTCTGGCCCTAAGGCCAAATGGCATAGCCAGGCCACACGCACACACTGTAAAACCTTTTAGACTCTAAACTAGGATTGCAACAGGCAAGCTACCTTGCCCAGGGCTGGCAAATGTTACCAGCTCAGCTGGGTTACCAACAGGTGGGTTACAAAGGTGATTGGCACAAGTAAGCATAACCAGAAAAACATTAATTAGCAAGCAAAGAGACACATGAATGCTTCTCTTTGTCAGTGTGGCACCAAGACTGCCCAGAACACAGTGGAATATATGTAACTAAAGAAGCTGATAGGTCAGTCCATGAATATTAATAAGCCATAGCATATCACTGTCATAGGAACTGGACAGATTACACTAAAAACCAATAGAGCCTTCCAATTTTGAAAACGAGCCATTTGAAAGACTGGTAGACCCATAGCTCTGACCGTACAATATTAAGGGAATCAGTGTACTGAGCAGAGTGCAAAAGTTGAGATCATTTTGTTGATTTAAAAACAGAATGCCAAAAGAACACATAATATACTATTGTATCTCTGGCTTTAAACTTGAACTCAGCATAAATTATTTCAGGAATGTTTTGCATAGTCTCTTTTTATATCTTCAGCGCAAAATCTATTTTGATTGCATGGCCCTGGAACAAGTCTGTTATTTTTCACATTTTATCATTTTTGGAACCAGTATGCTACAACACAGCTTTCTTATCTTTCAATCCCCACCCCCTTAAGGCAAAAATAAAACACACTGCACCACTTGTAAAAGCAGAGAGACAGGCTAGAGTGGAAATCTCCGTTCACTGAGGGAAGGGTTTGCATCTCCAAAAGAAAACAAAAACAAAAGTTGAAGACTGTGGTTAAGCTACCACATATGCTATAGCGGTATTTCATCACTCGGCCACCTTCTTTAACGCAGCAAACGGTCAAAAGGCAAAGCTGTGGATCTTCGTAAAAGAGGAAGCGTTGTTTTGTTTTGTTTTTTTAAAGAGATACAAAAAAAGTATGTTGTGATGCAAAAAATAAAGCTTCACCATCAAAATTAAAAGCATTTATGATGTAACTACGGAAGAATATCACTCTACCCACCTGACATTGTGCAACTATCAACAGGATCATACAAACAACTGACACGCCACAGCAGGAACTTGAAATGAGATTTACATACACCCTAATTTGAGTTCAGCAATACCATGAAAAAAATTTTTAAAAAATGTTAAAATACAGACTAAGATACACAGATATATTTTTTACATATGAGAGTAGGGAAAGCACGCTTCATGTAGTAATTTAAATGCATATACCTAAAGAACACGTCAGGTCAGAAAAGGCTCAAATGTGGTGGTAGGCCGGAGTACCAATTTACTGTTGTCCTTTGCTTACTTCACATTTTTCTACTGTTCACAGAAACAGCTTCGAAAGCCCTCTCAGACAGGCGTGTCTTTTCTTCCATCCAGTTTAAGTTTCAACCTTAAGGATATTCAAGAAATGCTTTTTTATTATCATCATCTCCATTTTTAGGGTCAGAGAACAGCAAATGCAATATTCATACTTGGAGAAGGGCAGAAGTAATTTGAATTGCTAAACACCTTGATAAAAGCCCAGCTTTAGAACAAGGCTAAGATGAGAGGAAAATAGGTGGATGCAAGAAGGAAAGTAATGAAGGGTATCACTGGTGGAGTTCCTTGATCTTTCAGATTTTCTAAGGGCCCCATCCCAAAGACCAGGGAAAGTGCCAACAAAAGATGCTGCTGATGCAAAAATTAGAAAACATAGAAAGCATACAGGAGGCGGAGGCTACATAGATAAATAACTGGTTATCACAGAAGCAGATAGATTGACTCCAGGAGCCCAGAATTCAAGGTGGTTAAATGCATGGATCTAAAAACATCTGCTGCTGTCTCGTTAGTTGGCAAGATTAGGAAGAGTTTATGACAAGGTATCTATGAGCATCAATACGACAGCCCCAGGAAATGCAAGGATCTTAATGTTTCAGACTAGAGAGAGAAAACATTGTCAGTTTACAAGACATTCATTAGACTCATGTAGGCATATACACAATAACAGCCAGTCATATTCAAGACATTGCTTCAGAACAGGATTATTTTCGAGACGAAAAAAATACGATCCTTCAGGAAGCAACAGAATTTCACACAAGAGGCTTGGAAGGGATAGGATTACTACCTATAAATTCATTGTGGGGAAGAGAAAATCCAGGAAGCAAAAAAGTTGTCAAAGGTAAAAGGAAAACAATGGCGCAAGAACAAATCGATAGAGAATAACCATAAGTACGCTCCGACTAGAAATTAGAAACAAGCTTCTAATGAGAAGAATTTGTCTTAAGACACCTTTCCAAAAAACTGTCTGGAAAAATTAACTGCTTTTCAAGGTGGAGCTGTATCAGTTTGTATAATACAAATTCTGTTTGTGAGAGTAAACTGGACTCGACAACACTCCAGCTTTATCTTTCTGTAACTTCTACGTACATCAAGTTTCTTTACTTTAGTGACTGCACGGGACAGCATAGCAAGTCAAAAGAATACCAGCACGTGGCCAGAGGAGACAAAGCAAGCACCATCCTGCTGTGTTCACATGAAACACTTCTGAGCACGCACTACACAGAAACAGCAGGCAGGTAATTCCTTATCAGAGCATGCTTCTTCTCAGTGATTAGCAAACACGCTCTGTTTATGGAGGTACCTGCAACGCTAGCGATCCTCTGTCCGCACAGGGTCCCAGAGTCATGGGTGCCAAGGAGGTGTGGGAATAGCATGATTTATTCCACGTGCTCCTAGACCAACTCAAAGCACTGTGCCCATGCTGCTTAACCCACTGGGGTACTTTCACAGCAATGACAGTTGTCTGTACACCAGCAATGAACAGCTTGTAAATTCAGCCTTGAGCGCTGCTGCTCTTTACATCTGCTTTTCCTTATCTCTGCATTGATATATTTCTGTCTTACTTACCCTCACCCTAAACTGTCACGTTTTCTTTAAGGGGCAGACCCCAAACAGCATATCATTCTTCAAATACGTAAGCAGCAAGTCACCTCCTCTGCAAATCGACTAACTGAAAGCCCCTAAAAAGAGAAACAAAGCCCAGCATCTCTAGCCATATTTATCCATAGCTTTTGAGATCAAACATCAACATGCATAAACAATGTCAGGACCGGTTAAAGGAAATCAGATGCCCTACAGAACTTGGCATACCTCCCCGAAATTTTTGAGTTAAACTATATCATAATTATTTTTAATTTTCAGTACAGACTAGTCCTTTCTAGCTTGTAGAATCAAGTCATCTTCATACCACACCCTGTTTTGCAGCCAGTGTGTAAAACTGGCTTATTCAGTGAAACTCAAAGAACTCTTTTCCCCCTCCCAGAAAATAATGTCACTGTCACTACAAATCCTTATGAAGATTCAGGTTTAGTCAATGTTCTAAATTCCCATAGGCTGCAATAGAGATTTTGTTTGCTAAAACAAGGTTCAACCTTCAAACATTCATTTCACTTTTGAGTCATTCTCCTGAAGCCAATTCCTCTGAGGGACTAGCAAGGTGAGTACAGGTTAGACAGTCGGACCAATTATTAATCAACAGGAATATTCTTTATCATGCAATACAACGATGAGACGCTGTCTCAAGACTTTGGAGTAATAATATATATCAGTCACAGTAATTTTGGGAAAGGCAGAAGGAAGATGTTTGACTTTGCTAACTCTGGAATGAATGTGTGGCGTTTCAGCTGACATAAGCCTACTGGCTGAAATGGGATAGTCTCCGTCAGGCAAACGTGTTTTTTCTCCCATTATAAGATTTTTTCATAGTTTAGGTAACTATGCCTTTGTCTTGTCTTTGCAATTCTGTTCATATCTGCAGCAGTTTGTATTTTCTAGATATCACCCATTGCATTCTCTGTCTTTCATGAGTTAGGATTAGTAATGGGTCAACAAAAGATTACAACAAAGAACATTTAATTGGCCATCTGTACCATTGTCACACTGATCACTCTTCCTGAACAAAGGCCCCAAACTGGCAACTTTAAAGTTACTTACAGTCTTCAGGGCAATTCATGTAATAGTGCTCCCTCAAGGAGGAGAACTGAGTTTCTGAACAGCTCAACACTATGACAAAAGGTAGGTTCTATTGGTTACTTTGCAACATATGTGATGCAGAAATTTCCAAAACATTAGCAACATAACCATTTTTTATAATAGGCAGCAGTGTGTTTACTTGGCTAGCGGAAAGAGAACTTGTTCAAAACTTCCTCCGCCAGCTTCCTTGCTTATGTACATATAGTCAAATATGAGGTTTCTTCCTGTCTTGTTAAATCTCTTTCTACTGACGATGGATGAGCTATCACAGGATACACAGAACCCGATATCCTTCTTCAGATGAGGCAGTTAGCAGTGAAATACAGGGTTTGAGTGAGTCAAGCTGGATTCACACAAGAGTAATAAAGTGCTTACTTAAAGCTTGGTCTCTGCCTTAGGGCTTTTATAATCTTGTAGCAACTGGTTCAAATTTGCAGAATATTTCTGAGACTATCTTATTATTCAGGAACTTTGAGGGGAGGAACCTTTTTATATTTGCCTCCGATAGTAAAATTTTGTTAATATTCCATATAATGTGGCTGAAGTTGCTCAATTTTACCATAAGCGGCTAGTGAGAAGTGGTGTAGGTGAATAATAACCATCTGTAGTTTCAATGGTTTGTTTCAGTTTGAGGTATGCATGGACATTAAACCTTTGCTGTACTTCGTGGTAGTCACAAATGTCCTCTATTTGAGGTTTGTTCTCTTTTTACGTACACACAACACACGTACCATTATGAAACTCTGTGATTCCTTAAGCACTGCAATAAATTTCCCATATAAAACATTTTTCCGTGTCTTACTGCACTTTGATCTCTCTCTGCATCCAACTGCATCCAACACAGTACAGGAATTTTCAGAGAACAACCACTTTCAAAATAACCAAATATTGATTTTAGTTCTATATGTGGAATATCATTTTTGAGGCATCATTAATACACAAGGAAACAAAAGTCATATAGACAGTAGCCCTCGGTTAGAGAAGACAATACCTCTGAATGCTTATATAATAGACAAATATATTTAATATATATTTTTATACACACAGACATGTAAATATTTTAGAATGTGAACATAATGCTAATTTTCTTCCTTCACAGCTCATTAAGACCACTATCCAAAATGATGCCTCCAAGCTCAGGCTTGCCAAACCAGACCTTTAAAAGGTTTAGTATTGCGATCTCAAGAATAACTACACGGTGAGAATGTAAGGGCAGCAAATTCTTCTTTTTTTCAACTGTCAGCAACAGATACCAGAAGTTTAAGGAGTTTTTTGGAGTGCCGGGGAGTGGTTCAGAAAAACTTCACCTAAGCCAACTCCTTGGCAGACCACATTATTTACTAGACTACTGCTTCAAGTGGTTACAATTGACAGTAAAAGCGTAGTCAGAATAAGGGCGTGTCAGTTTTTAATTTCCACTTAGCAAAACAAAAGCAAGAGACGTTTCATTTTAAAGCATAGCATTGCAAGAAAAGAAAAAAAACAAGAGAGTACTGTGTGTCACCTACTTAACATCTGAAAGGATGCGAGAGAGTTTTTCTTTTGTATTAAAACAAAAAAATCACAAATACATATGTTCCCATGATGACAGATGTTGACTAACGCCATCAAAAGAGAGCTTAACTGTTCTGGTTGCACTGTTCAGCAATACGCAGTTCAAATGGAGCCAGAAAGCATAAAAGCATCACCCCATCTCTTCAAAACCATATGTTTGATTAGGTCCATTATAAGAAACAGTAACAAAGGAAGTCTAATAGTTTGACCAACCTATAGTGAAAAAGATGGTTAACCTTGAATTATACTTGATTATGTGAAAACTGAGATACCATTATAAAAGACACTTTATGTGCTTTTTGGCTTTAGATTTCAAAACAGTACGTGCTTGACTGTACATCACTGAAATAGTCAAATATTCAGGGAAAGATATCTTTACCTGAGTGCAGAACCACATGGAAAGATAAAAGCAAGGAGAAAACCCTTCTTTCCTTTTCCCCTTCAGGTCCTACTCCTCCCAAGTCAAGCACCAAGCCAGCTCAGAACAGAAACATCCACTGGGCACGCCGCAAAGAGCAGAGCCCAGCCGTTTCACGTCAGGCTGTTCCCCAGCCCGTTCCCTGCTCCGCAGTCTCTGCAGGGCGATTTGGCCAACTCCAGCCCTCAGTTTCAATGCCTGCTGTTACCCTGTGGTGCACAGAGTTCCCTGAAAGGCAAAAGCTCTCTCTAAATATTTTGAGATGACTAATAGATATTTTTGTAAGTTCTTGTTGCCTTCAGTCAGAAAAAACAATATGGACTTTTTACCTTTTCTAGCCATGGTTTTGGGAAAAAAAAAAAAAAATCAAGCACCTCCTATCTATTTTTTGCCTATATTTTTCCAGTTTTTTTACAAGGAAGCTAAGCACGCAGTTCCCTGGGGCTCTTCTATGAAATCAGAAACCCAAACACACTGTATGTGTTTTCTGACGTATGGAGGACTGATAAGGTTCTGTGCAAGGAAGCCCTTTGACAGGATTCTCGCAGTGCCAGTTCTGCACTGAAACTTTACTTCTGAAAGAAGTTAACTGCTCTGAAAACAAAAAGCTAAAGTACACCAATGAGTAAGACTCATTCCCCATGAGTACACAAGTCTGCAAGATATTTATACACTTAGTTGCTCGTATACCTGATGAAAGGAGATAAAAGATGATACAAAGGAAAACAAGGAGAAAAAATACCCATGGTATTCAAGGATTTTTTACAAGGGCTACACCCTTGCTGACATTTCAGGAATTTCTGACAATACAGAATTTTCTGATGTGAAAGCAATTTCTTACTAGAACTTTTCATCAAACCACTGTGGGCTGCAGTTACCACAAAACTGTTTTCTACTCATTGCATGTTATACCATGGCGATTGGCATGATTGCCAGACAAAGCATTTACATGTGTTAAGCGCACACTGCATAAAATCTCCCAGTGGGGACCTATTACTTCAGTTCTCTAGCGCTTACTTCACATGCCTATACATTATACACACACAAGCATAAGCACACACACTGCAAAATACAAACTTGAATTTCTTATCACTGTGCATTACAGGATGATAACCTGTACAGTTCCTGTTCAAAGTAATTACGTGAGCTGTCTACATGGGTAACACTTCAAACAATGTAGCTTGAGCTCTGGAAAAATCTGAGCTCACCTCAGAATCTGTCATCTCAAGCTTACTTTCTATAACACGTTACGAAAGCAAGCAATTTTCCAGGGTTAAAAATCTTCTTTCCTCACCCTTCTACGTGATCAGTAAATTGCCAACAAGATTTTCTTTTAAAAGGTGGAAGAAGCAAAGATACAGAAAATAAGTATACCAGGTACTTTAAAATAAAAGGTCATGGCAAAAGTTAGTTTGCAACATAGCTGCAGAGCCTGGAATCAATTTGATATTGCGCTATTTGAAAATTCCTGTTACTCACTACACCGTTCCTGGTCTCCAGGAGGCTTGGGGTGGGCGGACAATAAGGGAAGAGAGCTAATTGAAAGCAGTACAACTCCGCCTGCGAGGAGTCAAATGGCAGAAGTTATTTGCCTGGCTGACTTCAACGCGAGCAAAATCTAACACAGAGATGATCTTACTGAGGACCCAAAAGGTCACTACACAGCACCATGCTGAGTGCCAAAATCCCGAGACTTGACCCCATATTCCCGTGGAGTGAGAGTTCAAGAATTAGACTGAAGTTTTAAGCAAGACAGACACTTTTATGTCTCTTATCTACGAGAATTACAATGTCATTTAAGAAATCTTAAGTCAAAATAAGCTTCTGTGTACGTAGAGTATGTTCGAAAATAGGTAAGTCTAGCTTTATAAACAAGGAAAGGAAATTAGGTTGTTTTTCAGTACCTACAGTAATTATTAATGAGCATGTATTAATATGCAGTTATCCTCTTGAGAAAGCAGGGGCAATTTATGTTCTATAATTGGGAGTCAGTTATTTATGATGTACCTGCAGATCCTGCCAAGCATAGATTATCAGCAAACAAGCTCCGACTTCAGTAGTAGTGTGACGCATTAAGACATGTAGAAAGTAGCAGAGGGCCCATAGCTATGCTGCACATCACTTAATTCTACCTTGAAGGTACAGTACAGTAATTAAGTGCTAATGCTGACTGGAATTTCCAGTGGAAATTCAGACAGTCACTCCTTGGCAGAGCCACAGACGTTTTTTGGTTCTGCAGTTCCGCAGGAGTTCACTATGAACTCAAAGGAATGGATGCGATATGAACGGATGTCCCTCCTGATCGTAGTGTATTTTTGTTACTGTTCATGAATCAACAGCAGTGCTCAAAATTCCTTCATTCCGTAAGGAACACTCTAGTTACACATCATGCCTGATTTGTAAAGTCCAGGCTACAGTTAAACTGTCCCAAAATGTGCAGGGAAATCAGTTCTGCGGTTGCATTCCAGTCCAATAGCAGAATTAGAGGAAACTTGGGAAGACACAGAACCCGGTTCCGTCTGAATCAGTAATTAAGCAACTTTTGAAAAACAATTTCCCTTTGATTTGAGCACATGATATTCAGTAAACATACTGCAAACTCCCCAAGTCTACCATTCAGACCTGGTTTTACGCATTTCATTTCTGCAATAGCAGCTGTTCCAGCTTGCAGAGCATTTGCACTAACTTGAATTTCCAACCTTACTGTTGCAAATTGTGTGAAGAGCTCGAGGTTACTCATCTGCATAATCCATTTTCAAGTGGTAACACTGGACCTATGATAACAAGAGTGTTCCCTAGTCTACGCTCTCCATCCTTGTTTCTGGGCAGGTTGCAACATGGTTAGATTGGCAAGAAATAAAGCAGGAACAGGGAGATCCTTGGCTAGACTGCTGTGCTAGCGTTCGTTTTCCTTCAGTCATACCTTGTTTTGGTAGTATGGAATTTTCTCCCTAGTACGTAATAACACACAAAATTGCTCTATAGGTTTTCCTGCAGCTGAGTAAAGAATGGTTTGCTAATGCACGTTATCATCGCATGGGTTTTTCGTCTACTGTACACACCCCTCATCTTCTTTTTTGTATGCATCTGGCCTTTCAGGATTTGCTGGCAAAATACATGCATGCAGAGCAGTATGGTAATTACAATTGCAATCACTGAAAAAACAAGAAAATTTGCGTGTATTTTTAATCTCAGACTTTGAGCATCCACAAAACGCAGTTTTCTTTCCCTTTCAGAGATGTAATGAAAAGCTAACTCTCCAAAAGAAGTAACAGCTTCGTATGAAAAAAAATCTTGAGCAGAACATTTTTTTTTCTATAAAAAATAGTTTCTAGTGAAAACTTTGAACACATCTCAACTTTTCTTGGATGCTAAGTATAGAAAGGATGCTGTGGCATTTTACAAGAAAAGTAAATAGAGACAGACTTGTTATCAAAACCACAACATTTTTAATCCAGGTGTTTTTAATTCAGGCATAACAGCAAGCAAGAAGAGAGAAGAATGGGGAAGAGAAGAACAGAAAGATTTAAATTAGTAAGAGCACGTGGATCCTCCAGAAAACAAGACAAAATTAATTTAAATTATATGGGATAAGTAGTTTGGTGAAAACATAAACCAGGGAGATCTACAATAAGCTAAATACTAATTTCCACATGAATGTTTGTACATTCATGAAAACAGGGAACATCAACTAAATTAAACAACGATACCACTTGGAGGACCTTATATTTCATTCAGACTACAGCATTTTATTACACTCTAGATGTTTAAAGAGTTCCCAAAGTGACAGGGAGTATAAATCTAGCACCTTACAGAAAATAACCTTAAGAAGTCAGAGGCTGTTTAACACAAATATTTAGCTAGACATTTTCTGTGAAAACAGTTTTAGATGAAGAGTCTGTTGAGAGATATTACTGAAGCACAGTATCAGCAGTAAATAATCATTCTCTGAGGCCAGCTCTGCTCTGTTATTAACAAAAGCAGATAATTGTCCCAATTTAATTTTATTTTCTAATCACCACCCTGGTTTCTACTTATGTTGCAAAATAACTTACTTATTGACACTCTCTCAGTGCCAATATAACTTTTTTAAGTCAGTCTGTATGTTGGATTTAGCTTTTCCCACATCCTGACCAGGGCAAACTAGAGCCATACAGTCAATTCTGGCTAAAATGACAAGAAGATAAAGCTGTTTCTAGAAAAGCAGAATATATAGTTTGTGTCACTCATAAAGCTATTGTCACCCTGCTGTGGCACTTAGAAAGCAGGCTATCCTCTGTTAAAACAAGATATAAACACAGGATAGACAGAATAAAATTGACATACATAATGATTGCTGTAGGCAGGACAATACAGGAAGCGCACCGTACTGGTTTGGATTTGGCCTTCCGAATGTCCTTGGCTGCCTAGTACTCCTTTCGGAGCCAAACCAGGGGCATTCTTGGCTTCAGTTAAATTTGTATTAGCCCAGCACATCCCAGTCTTCACTTCCCTCGACACTGAGTTTTCTTTGTAAACCAAGAGGAAAACAGGATATCTGCAAATATAGAAAAATCACAGCATCTTATTGTGAGCTTGCAGTACATGTGTCATTTCTTTATGGACACAATCCAATATGCTTACCTATTTTCCAAATTTAGGTAAGAATGGAAAACAATTAAGTCTCTTGGTCAAAGAAGAGGTTACCTGCTGTATACGAAAATTGATTTAAATCTCTGTGAGCTTGGCTTATAACAAATCTATTTAGAATCACTTTGAAAAGTTTCCAGGAGGTAAGTTTCTTGAAATGCATTGTAATCATGCATGTATATTATATTCATACAGCACACATGGTAACACTGGGGGAATTTAAGGGGTCCTACAAGAGAGCTGGAGAGGGACTTTTTACAAGGGCATGCAGTGATAGGATGAGGGGTAACGAAATTCTTGAGGGTGCTGAGACACTAGCACAGGTTGCCCAGAGAAGTTGTGGATGTCCCTTCCCTGGAAATATTCAAGGCCAGGTTGCATGGGGCTTTGAGCAACCTGGTCTGGTGGACGGTGTCCCTGCCCATGGTGGGGGGTTGGAACTGGATGGTCTTTAAGGTCCTGTCTAACCAAAACCGTTCTATGATTCTATTAATTTTCTGCAGCTATTACAGTGAAGCTACTGTATCTCTCTGAGGACAAAGATTTTAGATAAATTATACAAATCTTATATACAGATTTCCCAGAAGCAAGTACTGTCATGCTTCCCATCATCAAATAGGAATATGGATCTATGACGGTACTGTGATTTAAGTATACTCTGCATTAGATGAGGTCTTAATCGCTCATTTCTACCAACAGATCTGGATATAAACACACAAAGCAGAATTATTAAATCAGGTTAATAATAAATAACTCTCAAAGAGGAGAGCTTTTCATGTCTTAATGTCTTCCTGTCTTCAACAATCATCATTTTACCAGATGAACTGTTCTCTGGAGTTGCCTATCCTTAAACCAATTAAAGAGAGAGTACAGTTAACCAACTTCAGATACACCCAGTAACTTTCTAGAAAGCTAAATTATGTCCACAAGTCCTTTGCGAAGCCTCATTCATTCCAAAACAGAGCATAACCAAGGCTGCAGAGAACTGCAGAACAGAAAAAATGCTGCTTAGCTCTCCACCATCTACATCACATGACACGCGTGCATTGTTTGTGTTAAGAGGAGTATGAGGGACATTAAGTGTCCCTTCTGGGAATCCGACCCTGACAATATGGAGCAAGGAGAAGGGGACACAAAATTTAATTCTGCAGGACAAAAACTTCAGCAGCTCTATTAGGAATACTTGTCATATTTAAAATCAAACTACAAAGTTATATTCAGTCCTCCTTATTTGGAAGTGTTAATTAAATACCCATCAGCTTCAATGCATACACAAATTCCCCCTCAACACACCACTGTCTAGCCCCAAGTCAGTCTGTGCGTCACCTTCTAGTTACAACTCAGACTGACTTCAGAGAACACAGTTCTCTTCCGAACTTGGGATACAAAACTCAATTCTATTGCATGGAGGAAAGTTTGTAGAATCAATGGCAACAACATCAAGGACTATGAAATCACCACACAGTTACATCCTGCTGTTTATACACAAAATATGCTTGAATAAAATCCTCACTGATCACTTTTCCAACACTCAGCAGTCTTTGAAGATGAGACAAATGGCACAATTTTAAGACGAGCACAGTGTAAGATAACTGTAAGTTGAATACGAGACAACTCTGCAGTCACAGGCTGTGCTCTTGATTTGCTAGGCATCTATACCTCTACTTCTAGAGCAGTTATAGAAAGACCAACTCCTGTATGACCAGCTACAGCATCCATATGAAGAATTACTAGGCTGTTCTCCCCTAGTGTAGTGCATAGGCAAGAAGAGTAATGAACAATTAAAGCTAATTTGAGAGGGGATGATAAAATTGAGATCACCAGCACATACATAAAAATCTGCTTAGCTAAAGACAAAATGGTAACACTTTCATGCTGCCCCAAGTGTTGCCGACGTCTAGATATGAAATACATTACTTTCTCATTTTCCTTTGCATTAAGAAGCATTTACTGATAGAAGGCCTAATGACACATTTGAAGTTTATTTGCTGATTATGTAAAATCTTGTTATTAATTAAAAAAATCACACTGAGAAATATTTTATTGCAGATGTTTGGGGGCAAGGGGGTGTCTGCCCAAGTTTATTGAGGTTTTTCTTATGTATTAAATATGTCAACGAGACTGGATTTCCAGAANCTATAGAAAGGCCAACTCCTGTATGACCAGCTACAGTATCCATATGAAGAATTACTAGGCTGTTCTCCCCTAGTGTAGTGCATAGGCAAGCAGAGTAATGAACAATTAAAGCTAATTTGAGAGGGGATGATAAAATTGAGATCACCAGCACATACATAAAAATCTGCTTAGCTAAAGACAAAATGGTAACACTTTCATGCTGCCCCAAGTGTTGCCGACGTCTAGATATGAAATACATTACTTTCTCATTTTCCTTTGCATTAAGAAGCATTTACTGATAGAAGGCCTAATGACACATTTGAAGTTTATTTGCTGATTATGTAAAATCTTGTTATCAATTAAAAAAAAATCACACTGAGAAATATTTTATTGCAGATGTTTGGGGGCAAGGGGGTGTCTGCCCAAGTTTATTGAGGTTTTTCTTATGTATTAAATATGTCAACGAGACTGGATTTCCAGAACATGCTGTATAAATATTTATACAGACAGGTTTCCAAGCCTAGCCTCATGGCATCCTAGTAGAAATACTTTGTGTTGTGCTTGAACTATTTCAGGGAGTTGGGGAAGCGCTGACAGAAGAGTTAGTTTGAGGCATAGATTACTTTACAGTTTACCCTTCTGCCAGCACCTCGTCCCACAGAAAGTTTTCAAATGCAGAATCCAAGCTTCATGCTAAAGTGTCAAGCAAGGGGTTTCACTGAAATTTAAGTTCAATAGTCTGAACTAGTGAAATGTGGGGTTTTTTTAAAATCTTATCCTAATAATAAAAATGAATAGATTCAACTTAGATATCTTACTTGCTATTGCGTTATCATAATGCTAGAGTGACTGTATTTTGCAATTACACCAGAAAAATGTAAATTTTCATCTTCCTTTCCAGAACAGATCTAGTAGAGCTAACAGAGGTACAGAGGAGGGCTACCTGGATGCCCAATGACACAGAACAACTTACCTACCAAAAATGATTACATAGACTTGGACTTTCTTTTCCAGCCTGAGAAAATTTTCATACAGGTGTGTATTACTAGAACATTCAATGTTAACAGGGAATGAGTAGTCACTATGTTTCTCGTTACAAGAATTACTGAACAGCAACCAAAACTAGCAGTGGCCAGGCTTAAGATTTCCAGGACATAAGAATATTCTGTTTACTACAGAGCATCTTAGACATAAGAGGATAAAGCAATTACACTGCAATCGCTCTGACCCTGTAGTTCAAACAAGGGGTTTTTTTACATATGGAACCAGTGCGACTTTCCAAAATGCTAACAGAGCATCTTTAGCCACACGCATTGTTTAGCCTGTATTAATCAAATCTACCATACTCAGAAAAGTTTTCACTTGTAATCTAAGCTCTCCAGGACATAAAAATACTCTGTTTACGACAGAGCATCTCAGACACAAGAGGATAAACCAATTATGTTGTGACGGATCTGACCCTGCAGTTCAAATAAGGGTCAGACAGTAGCGTTTAAATTGCATTTATTGGATTTACCCCCAACCTCCAATCTTTGTTTAGGTAGTTATGAAACGAACATAGATGCAATTCTATCAAGACTGTTGCATTTTAGAATCCATCTCATTGAATCCATCAGTGAATTTTTTTTCCCCTGGAAATCCAGTAAAAAAAGAAAAAAGATACAAAATAAGTCTGCTCGATTTTTCACACCGCCCGAGAGCTGTGCCTACTTGTCAGCTTGCCACTGCTACAACTTGTCACTGCTACATTGCAGGAACTGGTAAAGATTACAGCTTGTGGACTGAAACTGCCAGGGCAGTCCTTGTGGTCCTGCAGGTTTCTAGAAAGAGAGGTTTTTAAGCTAACACCATTAAGCTCCTAATTTTTAGGGGCCAAAATTCAGATAAAAATGAAAAGCAATGTTTCCTTGTTGGAATATCAATGGATTAATCTACAATACTGGCAATGAGGTATTTGTATTCTGGTATGACAACTTTTTGCTGTTGTGCTGTATGTCAGTTGTATGTAGCTAGAGGGAACCTCAATCTATGAAGCTTTCTGTCTAAATAAATGCAAGTTGTCAGCTGTAAATAAAGGAGGTACAGAGACTGTTCATTAGCATGTAACTGGCAGAATCGGAATCAAGGTAGTCTATTTCCAGAGGATCATATTAGTATAGCATTAATTGAACCACAAAATAAAACTCACTGTATTGGTTCCAAACAATGTGCTTATATATAATATATTACTATGGATAATGAGTCATGATGAAAATGACTCTGTTTTAAACCTTTTCTCACTAGGTTCCATGAAGTACAACTGTGCCAGGATCCAAAACCACGAAGTTTGGGACAAGAAAGTTCTTTGCTTTTTCCTTCATCACCTAAAAGGTTCTTTTATGCCTACTTTCTAATGCTGCAAGGTGCTGCCTGCCTTCCAGTCTACGAAGACACAAAATATGCTACAGGAACTATAAATCGCTCCATCGTGTACACAGAAAACTAATTTCCTATATTGCTAGTTCCAATCAACTCTCTGCTTTTCATTAAGCATGGCATATAATTCAAAAATACATTTGGGATACAAGTCTGAGAATTTTCTGATAAAGCCCCTCAGGCGGCAGAACACTAAGCCAGCTAACCTTGCACTCAAGCAGAGGGATTTCTAAGAGCTATTTGGCATAAGACAATTAAATCGATTAAATCATTTGAGTTCAAGTCCAGTTACAACTGTTAAACTCCAGATTCAGAACATATACGCAGCACTGGAACTTAAAACCAGTCAAGGATATTTGAATACAGTCAATTCCTAATCTCTTTGCCTCTCAATGGCCACACATACATTTTTACATCGGAATCAATGTCTTTAAAGACGGTTTACCCCTTTTCTTCTTTAAGCATTTGCCAAAATATTTCTAGCACACTGTTGTTCTTTGCAGTACAGCAGCACCCAAAAAACCTGTCATCGAGCGGGGCAGCTTTGAACAACCCTGACTAGGACAATTCGTGTTCCCAAGAGCTCATGTGCACAGAAAACAAATCTCCAAACACAGCATCCGCTACATAAAAGAAATACGTTTTTAATTTAAGCAGTTTGGATTTTAAAAATCCATTATACTTACTTGCTTGCAAAGTGTTGGCTGATGAATGGCATCTGTACAATTGATGAATGCTAATATGACATTATTTCTGCACGTGTTTGACAAACTATTAGGCGGTGATGTTAAAAATGGGACGCTATTTATTTTGAGAACTGGCCAGAGAACAGAAGTTCTTTTAAGTTGTCTTTAAAGCTTTTACAGCTTAATCTCCATTTCCATTCACAACTCGGACGGGGGGCAGAATGGAGAGAGAAAACTTCCAAATGTTTTGGCAATACAGTTTGGTCAAAGTGTCTTTTTCTGTAAAAAGGGGGGAAATGAATCAGGTTTCTGCTTTAGATAGAATATATGAACTCAAATCTATGATGCAAAAATAATTCCTTTCCACACCTTCCGAGACTTTGAAGCTCCTAATCTCTTCTCGCCTATCTCTACACTTACAAACAATTACAATATTTTGCATTAAGACTCTAAACAACAAATTAAAGTCTTAAGCTCTCCCTAAGCCTCGACCCAATTAATACAGGATTTAGGTAGCACATACATGTTTACGACAGCATTTTCTGGGCTGTGCCTTCTCTAGATTGAAGAGCTTATACCTTAAACCCCTGTCTCATCTATGGCAGAATGTGTCCAGTATAGCTCCAGTCTGTACGATAGCTACCTGGAGTCTAGCAGCATTTGCTGGGCCCAGTATTAGTTTATCTACATACAAATATTAGTTAAATTCATTTGAAGTTTTATTTTTATAGGAATACTTAGGTAAGCAATTAATTGAGTTTTAAGCAGTGCTAGAACATAGCTCCCATTTCCTGCATGGTTGTGATTAAGGTGGCTGGGTATTAAGAAATGGATCCTGCTTTGGGAAATAAACAAAAAATCATGGTTACCTAACCCTTTAAACTTAGTTAAATACAGTAAAAATAATTAAACATATCAACTGTCAGCAAAATATTAGAGGGTCCCAGTAGATACATTTGGAACATTCTCTAAAATCCCTGCAAGGCTTTTAAACACCGTAGTCTTTATTAGCAGACACTGTTTATGAATACAAAGTAGACAAAGAAAGCAAGGTTAGACTAGGATTTCCTACCACCCGACCTTTTTCAGATTGTGAAGAATAAAGGATAGGTAGGGGATTGTAATTAAACTAACCATGCCTCTCTGAATCATGCAGACTGACAAAGATTCATAGCTAATACGTCACAGTTTCAGTTCAAGATCTGAAGCTTCTTTATTTCAAAGATAATTTTTTCTCCTGTTTTTTGACTTACATCCTGAAGTTAAGAGGACAAACCACCTCACAGTTTATTCAGTAACTTACAGAAATTATTTTTATTTACGAAAATGGGCAAAAAGTTTTTTTTGAAAGATTTTAGAATTAAACTTAGAGACTTTAGCCTACAGCGTACAGGCATACTCATATATAGAGAGACATACAAGACGTATTTTCCATAAAAGTATTAAAATTGAATGCCTTTCAGATAAAGGTATTTTTTTATGACTTTCTAACTACTCTAAAAAGTAACAATAATAAAAAAATTATAGCTGCAGATGATACATACACTGCCTTCCACTAAATGTTGAAGTCTTTTATTACGACTGGACGGGGAAACTGCAAGTTTTCTTTTAACACAAATTCCTTCCCTTGGCAATTTTTTCTGTCTCTGTGTTCGTGTTATTTTAAGACACTTTCATTTGATCATTCAATATTTTCCACCACTGCCTAGGTGATGAATAGGCTTGCCACCTGGCTCAGTTTCCCATCCCCTCTCCCAGTCTCAATATTTCTTTAGACATGAAAGCCAAAGGAAATGGAAAAATTGCCAGAGGTATTTTTTTAATGCCTTCAACAAACAAAAATTAAAAAAAGATTCTGTAGAGACCTCTCTGGGTCCATCTGTTGCCTCCACCCTTGCAAAAAAATAATTGCTACGTTTTAGCCAAAATTAATCTCAGCAGAATTTTAAGGAAAAATATTGATTCATTCTCAAACTGTTCAGCTGCTTCTTCAGGAATCTATTCTATCTCACTGACTCTTTTTCACGCATTTTACTGCTTTCTCACTTTGTGTATGCAACCTTTCCTACTTCACTTTTTAATTTTAATAGCATTGTTAAAATAATGAGCCTCTTCTGCTATTCCTATCTTTCAAGATGCTGCAGCGCCTATCTCCTGTAGCTCCATTTCTGCTTCATTTCACTTTCTTTTCCTTTAACTTCCAGCTCTGCTTCTGCTTTTTCCCTTCAGGTCATTCTACCACACACATATATAAGATAACTCTAAAATAAGCGATCCTCATGGATAACACCCTTTTACAACTCATATTCCTCTTTAGCACCTAGCATACTTTATTAATTTTATTAATAGTTCTAGAATACAACTACTACCAACCACCAAGGAATCTAAAACATGATTATGGTCTCCACCATCTACTCAAGGTTGACAGAATTTTAACAACTCCCCCGAGAAGAGCCTGCACTTCCTGAGGACGCTTTTCCAGTGTAACTGCAGCATCTTCCACATACCTGAGTCAGGAGTCACAGTTGCTAATAGCTGCTATTCAGTTCCTAGGACTAATTCTCCACAAGCAAAGCACAAGTGGAAACCTTGCAGTAGACTCTTTGATAAACCTACGCAAAGCAAGTGTGCAATGGGATTGAGTAGTCTTTCACAAAGTCTTTGCACTGTTACACTACAGCAAACTCAAAGCAAAGCTCAATGAGACTAACTAGAACAAATCCAGATCTTAAGGAAAGTTTTCCATGGGTTTGTGGTTGGAGAAGGAGGGGGATAACCTTCAAATTGAGTTCTCAATGAAAAATGTCATACATGATCTGCCTCCTCATACCACAACTTCTCTAAAAAAAAAACTTTGTTAATTGAGACAGAAAAATTATATATATATGTATCAACTCCAACTTCTAGATCTTGAAAACGTCATTGCAATACTTCATAAAAGTTCTTACCTGGTGATATCGGACCATCAGCTTCGTCAAGGGGAATGCATTTACTGTGATCGATTCTGCAGAAAGGGATGACTGTGTTTCGTTTTAAGAGACTTATTCCAGATGATGCCCACATATAAAAGAACGAGGATACAAAACACCAAATTACAATGCTTAACAGTCATATTGCTGAATTTTCTAATCAAAACTCACATTTTCAGAGAATAGCAGGCAAGTATGAAACTTGGATTTTGAATAACATTTGGTTTATATCCCCCACCCCATCATCACCACTGAAAGATTTTTATGTGGGGAAAAATACTTCCTAGCTTCCTTCGGAAAACTAGTCCTCATCTTCAGCTCCATCTGAACAGCTTTTCCATTGTACCACTAGTGCAGCCGGACCATGGAAAGGAGCTTGCGTTCTCCTGAGAACATTGCAACTATTATACTTTAGTCATACCAAACCGTCACAGAACCTCCTGCAAGCTTCAGACAAAAGTTGTAGGGAAAGGCATGGGAAAAAGAACTTCATTAATATACCCCTTGGATTTTCAGATCTCTGCCTGCTTATTCCAACACTGTAAGGCTGAAGCAATTGGCATGCACTAAAACAAAGTTTAGTCTGCTCCAAGTAAGAGCTGCTGAATGCTCAGTCTTGACAAAGATTGCCTGTAGCTTGGCCCAAAGAGATACCCGGGTCTGTATCTCCAGATACTCAACAGCCACCATTTCACCTTTACTGCCTGCCTGGCTGCTCCAGAACTGCATTACACCTGCATGCAGGTCTGTCCCTACTTTTGAAATACTTCTAGACAAAGTAAACTCAAGCCTTCGTTATATGATTTTTTCACTGAGGTATAAGTTTAAGGATTTTTTTTTTATGGAGACAGGTTAACACAGTTTATGTGCTGCATAGTCTTCGACACAAGAAAAATCTCTCCCTTCTGCTAAAGTTTGATATAGATAGTACGCCACAGTTTTTATTCTTCATCATAGTTCTAGTACTATTCCTCTGAGTTTCCTTTTCATTCAAAGTAACAAGTCCTTTCATACCAGGGCTTCAACTCAGGTATGACTTGAACTTTAGGGAAAAAAAAAATATTAAAAACTTGTTTTGGTAAGGAAACATAGGTTTTTAGCTATTTAAATCTTGTTTTTAAAAATGGTAGAAAGGTGAAATTTGGCTTAAGTAAGCTAGAGTTGTATAAAGTGGAAATTGCAACCATACCCCATGTCCATGAGGCAGAAATAGAGACTAATTTTATGACAACTTTTAGGTTTTAGTTGGACCATGTTCTTATCATTTATAATCTACTAAACGAAATGTGTTCTTTAAGATGGTTACCTCACTCATGCACAGATTAAATCATAACATCAGATGTTCCCACAGATCTGGGTGGCAAACATTGATCAACACCACGCTGGCAAGCACACCACCATGCACAGATTACCCAGGTGTAACTGTCTGTGAGGGTTTAGCAGCAAACTGGCTGTGTTTGCATTTCTGTAGAAAAGCTTTCCGAAAGTTGAACTCGAGCTTGCACTTAATACTTGGATATACCTCCTGTGTCAACAATGCTAGACAATACATATAAGCACTGAGTCTATTTCACGAAGGCAACTTAGGGAGCAACAAAAGTCAGAGAAAGAAAGAACATTAGCTTCAGGAAGTCAGTGCTCAAGTCAGCAATACCATGGCTACCTGTGAAAAATTTCTCATTCCAATGTCCAGGGCATCTTGCATTTCAGGTCCCTCTTGCTTGATAACAGAAATGCTGCCTCCTGCTTTTCTTCAAGGACTTCATAGCAAGGGTAACAACTACAGCTTCACTGACCAGTAGCAGTGGTCCCTTGCTATCGATCTGAGTTACACTTCAACACTACTCAGCATCATTCACCTCTGGGCTGCCTCTCTGCCACAATTTCTTGCTCAGAAGGGCTCCATCTTTGTTGCTGTGCCTTCACCAAGTATTTACAAACAGATCGCTGATGCATATCATACCAAAGAATTCCTTGATATCAGAGATATCCTGCCACCAAAAGGTAAGCACGAGGTTTTTTTGGTAAGCACCAAACCAATTCTGTTATTCAGACCACATCTTTTTGCTAAAGAGACTCATAACCCGAACTATGTTTTGTGCAGTTTCCTCTCTCAGGCATCTCTGCGTTTATGTACGTTTGCGTCTTGCTCTAGGAAACTAGGTTTGGGAAGTTTAGTCATAAATCACAACATGCAATTCACAAACTATTCTAACAGCAACCATAAATACTATCATTAAAACACAATTACTGACAAACCCGAGTTTTGTTCTTTCATTCTTCATCCAGTTTCCTAGTTTTGAACACAGTGCAAACTTCATGAGCTTTTCATAAAGTAAGCATTTGTATGTGTGTTTATATTCAAAAGTATAAATAAAAGGAATCAACATTTTATAGAAATACAAGTCACAAACATAAGGTATAGGGGGAAGAAAAAGGAGGAGAAAACTGAATAACCTGAAGGCAACTTCTAATCTACAGTTATAAAAATTAATTTCTGTAAAAGATATATGGCATTTAGCAACATATCAGAGAGCAATTAAGTCAGCAAATGTGCCTACAGTATTTTGCTTTAGAGAAATGTTACGAGAACTATAATGTGCCAGATGAATGCAGATCTACAAACCAGTCGCACTCCAAGGATTTTGAAATACCTGAAAGAAACTCCTCTAACTCCTCTGAATAACACATTGTTAAAACCACACGAAGCTGTTTCTGTTACGTTACTGCAGCACCTTGATTGGTTCCAGTTCTATTAAAGTAGTCCTGGTAGAAGAAAGCCTATGTACTTCAACTTAGAGAGGCTTTTGAAGTGATTAAGGAACGTACTCATGTTCCTGTAGAGTATTTAAAACAAAACAACAAAAATCCCCACACATTTCAATTCCAATCTCTTCAGCACTCACCCAAGTATGTGCAAACAGTAGTGGGTAGACCAGGAAATTATTGGGATGACAAAACCACAAACATTCTCTAAACAAAAGTTAAGATTACAGAGAGGAAAAGCCTTCAGAAGACTATATTCACAGTCTTATGCAAAGTGATAATTTACGTGCAAGACTGTACGCTTCAGAGATCAGTATATAACAGCGATGCTTTTGATTTATGAAACAGTTCTCTGCCAGCATACACGGCACAGACTGATTATGGGTATCTTGGAGGAACACCCAATGATCACATCCAGAGCTTTAGCACTCAGGCGCAACAGGTGAATTCCCAGGGTTCCACACATGGGGTTTTTTAATATCCATCTGACTGTAGGATATCAAACTCTTCCTCATCAATAAATAAAAAGCTTTCTTAAAATTCCACTTAGTGAACCTGTTTAATAAACAGGAAAAAAAAATGCATTTCGAAGCACACCCAACTGTTTCACTGAACGTTCAGAAAGGCAGAGTGAAAACCTAATCCAATGGTGTATCACACATTTAGGATACAATGAGATAAAAAAAATTACAGGCACAAATATTAGGCATTTAGGCTACGCAAATAACACACTTTATTAACAAATAACATAGATGTTATATGCTTAGCCATATCTACATATTCATTTTATGCACTAGAAGGAAGCCTGAATCATTGAAAATATCAGCCAGAGGTTAAAAATCATCAGGGAATATATATAAAATATATACCATGTAATAATAATAATAATAATAATAATAATAATAATAACAACAACAACAATAATAACAACAACAATATGTGTATATATAATGGTATTATAATAATATAACATTATTTTATATATTATAATATACCATTCAAAAAGAGATGGTATATTGTAGAGAAATTCTTTCAAAAGCACTGGTACATTTTGTGCCTTTTTCCTGTAAAGTACGCATGGTTACTCCATGCTCTCTCCGTCCTTCCATGGATCTGTTCGCCTGTTTAGATCTGTAAAACAATGTACAGGCCCTTAGCTGCCTATGTGTTAGAGATATATTTAGTTGCCAGTAATCAGGATGTTGGAGTGACTTTCTGATGCCACACATGAACCCATCCTTCTCGACAAAGCAAAGCTCTGCTTCTGCTACTGATGTAGGTTTTACCTTTCAGAGAAAAAAAAAAAAGGCAAAGCTAAAAAAAGACAGATCTGTGCACACACACCTTTTCGGAAACAAAAGCAGTTTTCCATTTCCAGAGCACACTTTCACAGCACCTAGATATAAAGCTACTCCTGATGCAAGGAAAAAAAAAACCCAAACCACACCACACTGAACCATTCTATGACTTTACTAAAACTCTTATTCCATCAATTGGCCATGAAGAACAAACGTTCCAGAAACCACATCCTCACACAACAGCCTCACTCAATCTCCACCCATTCAGAAAGCATCAGCTCACGTGCAAGGAAAAGAATTTAAGTCAACGTGGCCCCTGTACTACCTGTATCTCCAGCTGGAGCAGGGAAACAACATTTCTCTCTTTCACACTTGAAATGCACATCTGTTTGTAAATTGCATGCCAGATTATATGCTTTTTCCTTCCAGGCTGTCCTAACCTTCCTCTTCTACATCTCCCCTTTATATGCTCTAGGTAAATTTTACATTTCCAATAAGTTACTGAGAGCTGTACAGTACCAAAATCTGATCTTCCATACTGATACTCTTACATTTCTCTGAAAGGTAAACATAAGGAGGAACTTCTGGTTTACATGGCATTTGCAAGTAGCAAATGAGGTCAAGGCTCTGTGCAACAATAAAAAGAAAGTAAGTAATTTGGGAATTACAGGAGCTATTAAATAGCTCCCTTCACAGATGAAAACTGTGCATAAAAATCGGAACCTAAGGATGTGGCAAGTGAAAAAGCATCTGTAAAAACCTTTAAAAGCTTTACCCAGGTACCGACAGGGAGGCAGAGCTGGCTGGCAAAGTATCTGATTAGCTTAAACCTCAGACATTGAGTCAGTACAGTTCATCTACAAGGCACAGAAAAGTATGGCAATGAAGTATCAGAATAGATGTTTACAGTTGAAACATGACCAAAGCAAACCATGAAGCTCATTTAGATACTGCAGTTCTGTAGCAGATTCAAAATTGTATCTGGACGGGCATTCCCAAATTTTGCATCCCCAATACCCGTGCAAATACATGTTCACAGATTTGTGGCACTGGGATTTGTGAGATAACATTCCACAGAAACCTGAAGATCTTTAACTATCCAGGGATGCCAAGTGGGTAGGAGGTCACCAGAATGCCTGTGAGGCAACCACGCTTTGATGCTATTTTTCTGCGCAGTACGTACCCAGTTCAAAAGAAAAACATTTCTCCGTGTCAGGGAAGTTCTGGTAGTATAACTACCATGTAGACTTATAAAGGCACAGAAGAGTGGAGATTGCATCTCCTAAGAGCCCCAAAGCGTAAGAGTACAATTTTAAAAAAGTTTCCAAGGCCCACGATAAGATAATGCTAGAGCAAATTCAGCAGGAAAAACTGCAATACTAGAAGGACAATTTTTTTCCAGTTTCCCTCTTCTTCTTTCATGCTTTTCCCCTTTGTCTCCTTATTCCCCGACTTGTATTTCTGCTCTTTCTGCGTTGTATTCTCCAAGACTCAGTTCTAGTTTCACAGAATTTTTTCCCCAAAAACAACCAACAAATGAAATAATTTGTTACACTCCGTAAAGCATTCTTCAGCTTCTAAAAGAAAAGCTCACGGACACTGCTAAATTTTTGGTGGCAGAATCGGACTTTTCGGGGTTGCTTTAGATCGTTTGCAGACTGAACCATATCTTATAGTCACTAGAATTTATTTGGTCCTTATGATTGTTATGCCTTTACTTTTTAGTCCATCTAGATTCTGTATTTGCTGAATGCATACACGTGTATGCCGTGGCAGTCAGTCACAGACTATCTAGCCATAGGCCAACTGTTTATTATTCCTGAAAAAGCTTTCCTGTAAAAAACTTTTAAAACATCTTCAACGAGAAAATATGATTAAGAAAATCTGCTCTTCAGTTGAAGTTTTTTTAGGACAAGTTTCAACTAGGATGAGAATTTAAAAGTCGGGTTATAAAACACATGGTGGGTGGGGCAGGCTACAACAAAGGTGTTGGCACAAAGCTATCCAAGGCATTATAAACACAAATACTAAAATAATAGGATCTCTTGAATGGGAAACCGCAACCTCTGAATTTGAAATACTCCATTTTACTTTCATGTGAAGACTTGTTGATAGCACTGTTAAATGTAAACAGCAGTGCCCTTTCCATATTTCATAATGCACTGCAATCTTGAATACAAACAGAGACAAAAATATAAACAGCATTGAACATACTCAAAACTCTGAGAATAGTTATTTAAAAAGGTGACAGACTAGGCAATCCTATTCCGGCCCAAACGACTGCCCATTACATGCTCTAAGGTTGCACTAAAATGACTTTGAAAATAGTGTTTTCATTTAATCCATGCTGCAAGGCTCCAATTTGTGTGGTTTTCTTAATTGCTCGAGGGCAATTTTATCCCGATAAAACTAAAAGCCATTTTTGCAACTGATTATGCTACAAGAATGTGTTACAGCTTCAGAAGCAGAGAAAAATGATCGTTGGAAAAGACACATATATTTAAAATATGCTTCCATGATATAGTTCCAGAAACATCTCTGCCTTTTGAAAAAAAACCAAATTCTGTTGTGTTTGGGAGTTAAGAGAGGAAAGAAAGGAGGGTCGGCTGGTTCGGCTTGTTTTTCCATATTCACTTTGAAGACTGAGACTTGTAGCTTTAACAATTTAGTCAGGCTACAAAAAAACCTGTATGATTACATAAACTGGGAAGTTCTAGAATATTCTAAAATTTACTACAGTTTAAATGCGGGATTTTTAAAAATGTGATTTATGTGAAGTGTCAGAAAGCAAATCCTCTAACAGCAAATGCTGATACGACTTTTAAGTTTCAAATTTATATTGTTGTACAGCTCTTTTTAACATCATGACCTCTGCAGTACTGCACTTAAGCATGTTCTGTTGGTTTTTTTCCCCCCTCTATAAAACAGACACCGGTTGGCACGAAGTTTTACAATGCTCCCTAAGTGAAGAGTAACTCCACTGAAGCCATTAGAAGTACAATATAAAACTGATTCAGTTTAGACTGCGTACACACTCTCCCTGGCACAGCTCTCAGTCTGCAAAAAACAAAAGCTAACACGGTTTTCAAAGTTCCTCGCTCATACGACACGAGGAATAGTAACCAGAGTCCAGAGTGCACCATTGAGAGGATTATAGTGAAGTTCATGATGCTGCTGCATCCTGGAGTTCCTTAGTTTTTGCAATGAAGCCTGCTAAAACCAGACAGGAATTAACAGGAAACCAGTTTTCAGGGGGCCTGACCTTCTCTCAGTGCAAGGCTTTCCGTTTCACCTCATTACACTTCAAATTAGGCCCTGCAAATTTTTGAATGGGAATCCAGGCAGCTTCAATGTTTTCTGGTGACAAGACAACATGCGGGGACACCTGTAGAGGAGCGCAAAGCGATACGATACGCACATACCGATGGCAGAACTGAGTNTAGTTTTAGCAATGAAGCCTGCTAAAACCAGACAGGAATTAACAGGAAACCAGTTTTCAGGAGGCCT
Source organism: Steatornis caripensis (assembly GCA_013398225.1). Lineage (NCBI taxonomy): Eukaryota > Metazoa > Chordata > Aves > Caprimulgiformes > Steatornithidae > Steatornis > Steatornis caripensis. The sequence goes on from VZSC01002419.1 coordinate 1,109,253, forward strand.
GACCTTCTCTCAGTGCAAGGCTTTCCGTTTCACCTCATTACACTTCAAATTAGGCCCTGCAAATTTTTGAATGGGAATCCAGGCAGCTTCAATGTTTTCTGGTGACAAGACAACATGCGGGGACACCTGTAGAGGAGCGCAAAGCGATACGATACGCACATACCGATGGCAGAACTGAGTGCAGATAGCTAGAAGCCTAGTCACCAATGTCTGATCCTTCAAAGCGACAGAAACAGGCAGAAAAGTCAGAAAGGAACATGTCAAGAAAATAACGCTTTTCGAGACAAAAATAAAATCAGTTACATTTCAGCACTGAGAGCAGTTCTTTCAAACTTTCTTCTTTTAAGCCAGTCTTGTATCTGTTTGCATGAAAAACGCCTCTAGAAGCAGCTAAAAAAGGATTAACACAAGGAAAAAATACAAAGGCATTCTTGCCGAATCCCATGCAGACACAAGCTGCTAGCGAGCACTACATGCCCAACCGAGAACGAATTCCCTACTCTGTCACTAAACCAGCGTAACAACTAGAAGGCACATCACTTACTGTTTTGCCACACAGGACACTCCTTTATGAAGAAACTGCAAAATCTTTCTTCCAGATTTTAAGATACTTCTAGCATCCATGCAAGCCACTTTGCTCCTAGAAGCTCGGCAGTAGAGGAAATTATGAACCATGTTTTGGGGCTACACATTGGGACAAACAAAGCACGGGCTCCATTTAAAATCTGCGGGATCCAAGCAGCTTTTCCAGCAGCGTACAATACTACTCTTTTTCCTCAGAAAAATAAAGATTCCAGACAATCCAGAGTCACGGCCACTGAACATAAGCCTGAGTTTCTGCACTTATTTTACCTTGCTGTTGAAACATCTGACCTTCTACAAAGCAATTTTTCCACCACTAGATGTTCCTGGAGAAAAATCATCTTTAGGCTTTCCTACCAAAGGACATCTGCAAATCAGCTTGTTACCATCTCTACCGCAGCCTCAGAAAACCTAATGAGCTTCAGCTAAAAAGCTGGAACAGGCGATTCCTTGCCCTCCAGCTCTCCTCTCCCATAATATGGTGGTCTGCAAGAGGTGTAGGAAGAGCCTACTCTGGCTTCTCACTAAAGAATCCTTCTATCTGGGTTGTACCTCATGGATTTTCTTGCAGTGAATTTCAAAGTAGAACAGAAAGCTGAATTTTCTGAATTTGAATATTCTGTGCTCTCCCACATAGGCTTTACTGCTGTTATTCTGTATTCCACTTGCTGAAATATTTGGGAAAACAAGGCTGCTCATTTGCAAGTGAAGGTAAAAAAAAAAAAAGGCAAGCCTGTTAATCACTGGGTCCATCCTTCCTAAGAGAAACAGCGTCAAAACTGACATGAGGAATTTGGCTAACGTTATGAAGGTGTGATGGTTCAGATGATTGTAGTGTCAGAACATCTCTAATTTCTTAACAAAACCTGCCCTTGAATAAGAGTAGTTTATAACTGCTGTGAGAAACAATATAGGCTTAAGCAGGGAGACTGTGAAAAGTGATCCGGAGTTGTGTCCCTTAGTCAGTACCCATGTTATAAGATGTCTTAAGTTTAGAAACCTTACGTTCTCACATGTAGAAAATGAAGAAAATGTAGGTATTGGAGGAAAGGGCCTCAGACAAAAGAGCTCAAGAACAGAGCAATTGCCTGTGTCAAGCTTCAGTTAGTTACATACTGTTACTGCGTGCAGCTGGGACTACTCCACATTTCTGTATCAGACTACTTGGACGCTCAGGGTGTTGAGCTCACAGGAAGCAATTCTCACAAGTTTTTCCAAGTTCCTTTTCCTCTTTCTCCTTCTTCTCCTTCCCCCTCTCGTTTTCCAAATACCACAGAAAGCGTCGACCAGAACACAAAAAGTGTTTACCCTAAAGTTCTCACAAGTTACTAAGCACTAGAAAGAATGCCTGTGGTAGCAGAGCATTTTAATCCATCACTAGCTCACCCCTCCCCTTTACTTACTCTTTTAAATATTTAACACATTTATCTTCCAGTAAAAATCGGTATCACTCTCACACTTTTCTAATGGTTTTCTCTATTTATTGTCTTAATTTACAGCTGGATGCTCTTGTGTAAAAACGATTGCACCAGCAAGTCAGCATTCCCTTTAAAGGGGAACAGTCTGATGCTTGAACCTTGGTCAGACAAAAGAAACAGAGGGGAATTCACTGCATCCACAGCAACACGGTTGAAGTCATTTAGAAGATTGTGAAAATAGGAAATTATGTAGTTTATCTACTTTGGAAAACAATCCTGCGATTTTAGTTGTCTAGAGCAACTAAGGCATGCCTCTCTATAGTTTGCTGGGAAGCGGGTGATGTTTAAAACTTCACATGCATTGTTTTTTATGCTTGCGTAACTATTATAAACAAGAGTTCTTAATTTTGCCTGTAAGTCAGAGCAAAAGACTGGAGCATACCCAGCCATGCCATCAAGTCAAATTCCTTCCATTGTCGACGCTCCCTTCAACATAAAGCCATCTAAACCCAAAAAAGGACAAAGCCTCCCTTTATTCCTTTGTGTTCAGTTTCTTCTTTTTCAGAAAATTACCAAAATCCATAAACTTTTTGTGTAGAAAACCACATGGAGAAGTTTCTCCGTCTTGATTACGAATAGACAAGGTGAAAACATGAACTCTAGCAAAGATAGGAGGACAACACAAGGATTGCTCAGCAAATACTCACGGATTACTTCACGTATTTTACGATCTGTGTGTGTATGTGCGTCAGCTGTATTGATACAGCCATGGTACACAGGCACCCACAGCGGCTGCCCCAGACCTTACTTTCCCTGGGTAAATGTTTCCAACAGAAATACACAGGATCTACATTATCAAGGCTTTCCTTATGGCTAAAAGGAACGACCTCAGGCCCCCACGCCCCTTGCGTCAGCCACTTAGGATTTGCTGAAGGCCCTGAATTTTCACAGAGCTCACCCACATCTTGTACCCAGAGGCCTTCTGAAACCTCTCATATTCCAGACAGTATCAAACGCCGGCTACTGTGAATCCCTTCATCTTCTCGAGTTGTACCTCTCGGGAGCCGTGCCTCATCACAACCCCACTACAGTCAGCACAGCTATACCAGTGCCAGACTGTGTCAGGCAGAAACATTATGTCACGTTTCATTACCAGCTGTCTGAAGGCGGTGGAACATCAAACGAGGCAGCAGGAAGAGCACGCTGTATGTGACAGAGTGCTTAAGTTTATACCCTAGATCATTTTCTAACTGATCAGTTAGCATCCACTCGGACAGCATGATTTGATCCACTGGTTCGCAATAGATGTAGAAAACTCTTATGATTTGCGGACTGTTTCTCTCTTGGCTATCAGGTGTAGCAAACAAACAAACAAATAGGAACTCCAAATGTGAAGAGTTATCGGGGTTCGCAGTGTAAAAAAAGAAAATAATTACTTCAAAACGGCAGCACTATCAAAAAGCACCAGAGCGGTAGGTTTTTACTCCCTCACGTTCACACCACAGGTCTTGTTTTCACACACACACACAAAAAATCTGAGACATTACGGAACAGCTCCCTAATGCGCATGCACCTGGAACAATCAAAAAAACCAAGTGTGCATGTTCACAGAATGTAACAAGTAACCTACTTTATAACACCGAGAGTAGCAAAAGCTTTGGAAAGAAACAGGCCTTAAATACAATCAACGGTTAGGACTTTTTAAAAATAAATGTGGATGGACAACACAACAGCTTTCGATACTAACTTCTGCTCTTCTCCCCTCCCCTCTTCCTCATTATAAAAGCTGCCAATTTAATGAGCCAAAATTAAGTAGATGGTATCAGACATGGAAATCTGAGCTGTGATGGCACGCTCAACAGAGGCTTGATTGCTGGCAAAGATCTGTCCACTCAACATCTAGCTCATTTTGATCCTTTGAGTTTAGCCGCCAAATGACTATGTCATTTGGATTCAAGAGACGGAGGCATGAGGGAGACCCAATATCATCATCCCAAATGGTGTGGGTCTTGCCCTGTGCTTAAAGCAGGCTTTTTCAGACCAGAGAGAGTGAAAGAAGCTGTGCTGGCTCCTGGGAAAATCTGACTTCATAAAAAGTTCCACAAGCCAAAAGTTGGAACAATTAGTGGTGTACTGGAAGGTGGAAGAAAAGGCGTATGCATGGTACACTCACAAATGTGTTATAAATTTCTATAAATGCACTTATCAACACAGCTGATTGCTTTTAGCCCTATACTCACATGCATGCAACTTCCAGCTTTAAGCCTGTAACAATACATCTATCTACTTGCAGAGTAATTTTAAAGTTCTTTTGATTAAGCACTCCCCAAAAAGTTTAGGTTCAGAAAACATATTCTCTCCCCTCTGTATCTTTCTTTGTTAATTTTTAGTAGAAGCAAAATGCCTGAAAAAGTCCATAGCTNCTACTTACAGAGTAATTTTAAAGTTCTTTTGATTAAGCACTCCCCAAAAAGTTTAGGTTCAGAAAACATATTCTCTCCCCTCTGTATCTTTCTTTGTTAATTTTTAGTAGAAGCAAAATGCCTGAAAAAGTCCATAGCTATTAGTGAACATACATATTTATACGATTTGAAGAATGTCGTAAAGTAGACTTCTATTTTTACTGAAAAATGGGTCTCCTCTTTTATGCTGTGTATGATACTAGGCAAGTATTAGATTCCTTCTGAAGGACAATCTAAGATGGTAGGAGGCTGCCAGGATGCTGGTGGAAGGGTCCCCAAAGGCAAAGAATTTCATAAAGCCAGTTGCACTCGTGCAGATTTAAACCTACTTACCAAGCATACATTAGGGTTTCATTTTTAATAGAACAAACACTTTACACTCCAAACTCCTACTCTTGCTGACAGGGGGGATTTCACAGCAGTTAAGCTCTTGTACAACTTCTTCCACATGGCTCATTTACCTGGGTCCTAAGCACAAGGGGGAATTTGGGCACAAGGAAATCATAGCCTACAGAGGAACTGCAACAACAAATCTCTGGCTTTTGGAGGAGGATAAATTAAGTAGCACACGCACGCAAACCAAGTCTATTGTTCTAGTAGGAAAGCATCGCAGTGAGTGTTTGCTGCACCAGACATCTAATCCAAGCGACCAGAAAACAGCTGGATACCTTTGGTTCACTTAAAAGGGCTCTTCAGCAGCTCCAAAGAGCAACAAGAAGCACAGGAACTACTAGCCTCCTATGGCATAGCCACACATCAGTACCCAAGTAACTTGACACAGAGCCCACAAGCATCAATGCTCAAGATTTCAGTCTCCCATACTGTTAGGCTCCTGCACAGGCAGGTACCAAAGTTGCTGGGAATACCTGCATGCTTGAGGCCGCAAGAGCTGCTGTGGAGTGGCAAGGTGGAAGCCCCTCTCCCAGACGGGGCCACGCCAGCACGGCCGGCCACTGCCTCACACTGCACCCTTGCAGCCCGTCCACAGTCACCAGGACACTCTGCTCTGACACTGGCCTTCAAAATCTCTCCTGATGACACAGCTCTTTTGCTGCCTGTGCACAGCTCAGTCATTTGCCCTGTCTTCTCAAGTGCAGATTGCTGTGCCAGATAGATCAGTTCGGCTGTTGAGTCCTACATTGTAAGGCCAGGAATAGCACCGGCTTGCTTACTGTAACTTGTTTTGCAAAATCATGCTTTCCGTTATGTTTTCTGAACTGCCTATAACTTCGGCCATATGCTTGCTGGACAACTCAAATGCTCTATTTCGAAAGAATTTGGCATTTTTCTAATAGGATCATTAGGCAGTTAAAAAAAATTGTAAAAGAAGTTTGTGGTCAGTTGATCCTACAGACTCCAAAATCATTACAAGAACTTCTTAAAAGCCCAATTTAAAAAGGTCAGAATAGAAGACATGACTGATATTGATACCTTCAGACTTCAGCATAATTCATTCAATTTAAGTTCCTTAAATTCCTTATTGAGCAATGAGTGATTTTTAGAGAAGCCAATTTCAAACATGAAGTCATCCATTCATACACAAAAAATGGCAATAAGCATGTAGATAAGGTTGTTTATCAAGTATGAATTAGACTTGTTCTAAAGGTCTAGGCTTAACTATGCTTAGTTATTATTTCACCCTCTAAAAGTGTTCTAGACAATTTAGCAGCAACAGAAATCATAATTTTCTCAATAAACAACTTAATAACAGCAATAACTATATAAATAGTCAGACTATTTAATATTTTACATTGCCCACAGGAACTACAGACAAACTAAAACATGGTCTGTCTATGCTACAATCATAGAAAAAGAACAACAAGAAGTAACAAATGACTGAGTCTGGCAAAAGACAGAATAATCAGTTAATTTAATGAATATTCTTATTAACTTCTGAGTTGTAAGAGATAAATTCAGGGAAGGTATTTGTTTATGCCAGAGAATGGAAAAATAACAAAGACCAACTCTATTTCAATTTTACTTATTTTAAATTAGTATCTTGAGATCCATTGTCTTGTGGCAGCGAAATCACTCTCTCGGGTAAGTATTCAAATTATCATTCACTAGTAAGTCATTCTCAGTTCATTTCTGACAATTTTGAGTGTTTCATATGGTGGAGAACAATTTTATGAGAACTAGACACACATCTCACTAGCTCAATGGTCAGGACGCTGCAAAATGAGGGTCTCCAATTCTAATACACTTTAGCCTGACAGATCAGAGATACTGACCTAAAAAGAAGTCAGAAGTGTTGGGTGCAGTCTAACACCTGTGCAACAAGTATCCATGAGGCTTATTCCAAAAGAGTCCTCAGAAACCATCTCCAAACCACCACAGACTCCTTTAATCTCTGGTTAAAGGGGCGGGGGGGAGGGGGGGGAGGAACTACAAAGAAAAAGAAAAATGAAAAATCAACAAAACTTACGACCTTTTGCATGAAAACAAAAGCCTTAAAACTGACCTCAAGCAGAATGACAAATCAAAGACATTGCTATTTCCAGGATCCTGGAAACGGGCACAAAATCTGCTGAGGGGACATATGCAGGTAGTCCGAGGAAGGGGTTACCTCATGAAAGCCCAAAGAGGTGGAGGGAAATACAGGGTGCAAAACTTCAGCCTGAGTTCAAAGGCAATCCTGATTATAATTTTGACAGTTTTTCACTTTCTTCCTCAGCCAGGCACCTCAGAAGTTGCTCAGTACGATATCCTGCTGAAATTCCAAATCCAGTTCATGCTTAGGGGAAGACCAAAAAGCTCACTAAGCTACAGAACAAGAACAAAAGTCAGACCAAGCACCAAAGAAGAACAGGAAAAGCTTCTTCCCGGTCCCCTCAGGTCATCAGCAAAACACTCAAAGCACGGAACCAAATCAATACAGTTCTGAAAACTACTACACTAAGAGAACTTCCTTCAGGATTAATTTAGCGGCTTGCTGGCAATATTCCTATCACACTGCCATATTTTTAAGCCTAAAATGACCCAAATTCTGTTCTGTAATCCTTTCTTCTAAAACCTCCCACTTTTCAATTAATCTGGGTTCCTCACTTCTACTGCAATATTGGGAATAGTATCTTAAGATGTCATTCCCTGGATAGCGAGCAGCTGCCTTCTAGTTTCTGGTTTAAACTTATTCCTTTCAACCAGCATCCTCTAAATAAACATTATCCACTCCTGGAAGCATCTTCCTACCTAAAACAATTCTATAACCTCTCAAGGAACATTTTGCTCCGCTGAACAGTAAATTACTCTAGTTCCTCTCAGAAAATAATCTGAATTCCCAGCCTGTCCTAGCTGGCCTTCCCCTATCCTACTTTTAATTAATTTCTGGTGAAGATGACTGACCATACCAGACTAGGTAATATAGAAGACAGTGGTAAGACTGGTAGATGAAAGTGCCTGAAGCATCGTTCTTTCCTGTATTTCATCCTAGTGGAGCCACCACTCAGCCCATTGTTACAGCCAGCGCTCTCTCCCACCATGAGTTCTAACTTCTGTGCCCCTGATTTGAAACATTTATACCACAAAAAAATTCGTTCCAAACAAGGTATTTTTATGGGATGTCCTTTTCAATGAGGAAAACTCTTTTGATCTGAACCAAAGAGTTGTGGGGAGGTTTTTTTAATTCAACATCAGCTTTTACTATTCAACTTCTGAACTGTACCCAGAGTTTTGATATGAAATTATTTTTTTCAGTCATTACTTATTCATCATGATGATAAATTTATTTCTAACTGTACTGTTGGCAAATAGAAGATAAACCCTGTCCTTAAACTCCTGCCTCCAGATTACAGATACTTTTTTAAAAAAAAATCCAATCCTCTATTTAACTGCCTGTATTTTTTGGAAAAAAAAAGTTATGGTTATATCACCATGCATTGACTTTTCACCTGAGAGATACAGACATATTAATATATCATTAGTTTGTATCTCATCCTACACACAAATACATGGAAAAGCTTGACTTCAGAAGAACACTCTTTAGGCACGACAATAGATACACCAGTGTCCAGTTTGCCGTCAAGTGGGTTTACATCTCTGCTACACTCTGACGCCACTAGAGGTAAAACACAGCATTTTAAAGAAAATATTGTACTTTTTCCCCAGTACACTTTGGACAAGTTTTGAGCAAAATCATGATCTCCAAATACCTAAGCTTGCACATTCATATTTAAGTCTCAAGGATACATGCACACACTGTATATATTCTTAAAATAAATTCCTTTAATAACTTCAGTCAACACAAGATCCACCTTACAATTTTACATATATGGACAATTACAACCCATGCTTCTGAAGACTTCAAAATTAGCTTTTCAACTTTACTATTGGAAAAGTGGAGTTAGGTACCCAAGTGACAGTGCAAGCAGTGTAAATAATTTGCCCCCAAAATTATTTCTATTTCCTAATCATTATTGCTAACAGTTAGAAATATTCTCCAGATATTAAAATCTGTCTTAAACAAAGAGGAAATCTACAGAATAACTTCAATAAATTCAGAGTACAATTTTTTCATCCCTAGTTCTCCAACTTCTAAATGTAATATGAAAGTGAATTTGGTTATCCGGCATATAAATATATATAAAAGTAATACATATAATTAATACATATAAAATTAACAAAAATGCATACAACTACTTTTCCCCTGGGGTGTTTTCCTGAGAGTGTTACAGGAAAGAAGGCGAATGGAACAAACAGGAGAAAAAAAATCCAAAACATACAATTTATGATCAAGCTAGCAAGCGACAGCACCAAAAGCTGAAAACTAGTTTCAAACCAGATTTCAGGGTGTTATTTACATGCTGGCTAAAACTGTATTTGGCACCCATATTTTAATACTTGGGCATTTAAAAACCTTTTAATTTCAACTTCATAAATGAGCTGCTTTTTCCTTGGCAATAAAACCGTATTTTTTCAAGCTATGTCACTTGGCAAAGCACCTCAACCACTGTCAGAGTTCCTGATTTTATATTTTTAGTTAAGTCATTCAATTTCCTCCTCATTTAGAAAATTCTAGATTTTTAAGTGGTGAAAATGAAGTTGTTATTGCTTTATCAAGACACTGACTACATCTAAGTTAAACCTCAATCCTCAGAAGTTGAGATTAAAAAAAAAAAAAAAGAATGTGAAAAAAAAGGGGGGGGGGGAAAA
>VZSC01002419.1:1118969-1131077 GCA_013398225.1 Steatornis caripensis
AAAAAAAAAAGGGGGGGGGGGGGGGCAAACAGCAGCCTTTATAAAATCACACTTTATAGCTGAACAACTTTCCAGTTAAGGTCGTCTTCTAAAGCCAACTCTTAGAAGGCCAAAATGGTAACTTGCCAATCATAGCTAGATAGGTGATGAACTGGGCCTGTCTTTTGAATATAATTGCTTATTTTAAGCTAGAAGGAAGAGTAACATGAGTTTGACTTCCCACACCAAACACTATTCTTCATTTCTAAGAAGTACCTCCTGCAGACAAGACAATTTCAAGATTAGCAGAATGATTTACCGAGGGCTTACGGCTCAGCTCAGCACTCCCTATTCGACCTTCTGCCATGTTTACGGATTCAGAGACCTCAGCCTCTCAGCTCTGGCCCAGCTCACAAAAACATGTCAAGATCTCCGCAGGCCTATTAAAAAAACCCTCNCTTACGGCTCAGCTCAGCACTCCCTATTCGACCTTCTGCCATGTTTACGGATTCAGAGACCTCAGCCTCTCAGCTCTGGCCCAGCTCACAAAACATGTCAAGATCTCTGCAGGCCTATTAAAAAAACCCTCCAGATTTGGTACCTCCAAACTAGATTCTTTTAGGTCAGAACTGCAGTTGAATGCCCTCACAAAATAAAAAGGCACAACTTTGAAAGCCAGTGTGGATGACTGGGGACCTAGTACAGTCTCTTGTGAATCCAAATGAGGTAAACAGCAAGTGATAAATAATTGCAGCACGGAAATGGTTTTATAGAATTAGGAGATTTTAAAATACTGATTTTTAAAAAAAACCCAAAACACTCACTACCAGACTGATCAGCTGTCAAACATAACTTCACTCCATCTCTGAACATCAAGATAGTCCAAAACACAGCCAACAGACCTTATCCACACTCCTCCTTTGCTCTGTAATGAACCTTTCGTAGAGCAAGTTCATGAGCTTGTCTCCACACTTCCTTTAAGAGACAGGAAAAAAATCATTCCCTGTTCCCTTGGCAAAATCAGCCCCGGTTCCCTTGGCGATAACTGATTATTTGGGGGGATTTGACCACAACAGGGAGAAAACCAAGAACATTTTCATCCTGTGCACTGTGTCCAAATGTCCTAAACATTTCTAGTATGTACAGTTGACCTTCAAAAACTGAAATCTTTAGCTGAGTTCATTATTGAAAAATATTCCTATAGTATGGAGCACTCCTACAGATGTTTTAGTCTAGAATAAAATCAGGCAAATGAACCAAATAAAAATATGAGCATGCCATATCTGGTCCTAAGCCTGTATCTATACCCCACCTCTTACTGCTCATTCCTGCTCGTTTTGGAATAGAGTAGGCTCCAAAAACTTGAATTACTCCCAGCCACCAGAGCAGAGAGATTAGCCTAGTGGTTAATGGACGTAGGCTGGTCCGCCATTAGGAGTCATATTTCTCACATATTCACCCTGAAGAGACACGGTTATCTTTGAAGTCCAAACCTGCACACATTCCCCCAACTCCATCTCCACTGGAATGCATTGTTCAAGCCTCTTACAAATTGCTCCTGCTGTTCGTAACAGCACATATTCCATCCACCTGTCCATTTACCGTTTCCTTTGGTGACACAGTGCAGAAATAAAGTCCACTTCCTAGACTTGATTCTACAACTAACTGGTGGATGCAACTTTTCTGGAAGAAATTAGTCCTAGGGCATCTGCTTTTATTACAAGAAGCTCTGCGGAACTAAAAGAAACCAAAGCCACAGTAAAACAATGGCTAAACGTTTTTCCTTGTAATACAGAAGTCCACCAAAGCCTTAGTAATCTTAGTATAAGCCAAACAGAGCTAATGTGGGAACTAGTATAGAATTGCACTTTCCAAAGTATGAAGTCCAAGCGAGACTGCCTGATGTGACAGCCTGGTTTTCTCCTAATGTACTTGACCTGGCCACCACTGATCTAGCACTGTGCTCATGGAGAAAATGGTGAAAGGGAGGGGAAGCGAATTTTTTGCATACTACATCATAAACTGAGATCAAGCTTTTCCTCTCTGTGCACTGCAATAATTCCTTGGCACTCTTGGGGGGAGAGAAAGAAAAGGAAAAAAAAAAGTAATCAGTAATAAAACGCCTCCTTGAGAAGAAACATACTTCTTCCTGAATCTGATACCAAAAAGTGTCAGCCTATCCACGATTCCTATTATGTTTTGCAGAGTGGTCATCCTCCTCCATGTTCTCAATCTTTTATTGTCTGCCCAACCCTTTCTTTTTTTCTCAGTACAGAAACATGTATCAATGTACAGGCAACAGGGCTTAACAGAAAGACTGGGCGTGGGAGAGTCAAGTTGCTGTCTCAGTTCTACTTCTCAGTTGCTTAATCCCAGGCAAATTTTTGTCCTTGACCAAGATTTTCCACCTGTAAAACATAAATAACTTCCATGATCTGCGTGAAATTTGCTATCTATCTTTATAAGTAAAATTAATTAAACCTAGCTTTGTAGAAAGTGCAGACCCTGTCCCAAAGATGAGTGACAGGTGAAATTTCACGTAGGGGTGTATTATAGCAGACATAAAATTACATAAGAAGTTTCAGCCATGGATCAACTACAATCAACTGTTTTTTGCAAGTAACATGATCACATTGATTTCATACACACACATTTAAATCAACAATGACAAGGAAAAAACTAAGACAATATTAATTCAGATATTACTAAGTAGCAAATTAGTGGGAAGAAATTCAAATTACTGTGAAGAAAGATGGCAGACATCTGAAGCACCCCCAGCATGGGTTATAGCTTGGTTTTTTGTTTCTTTTCTCCTGCTAATGAGCACAACAAGAGATGCTTTGTTTAACGTTTTCCTAGGAAGTAAAATTATTCTCCCACGAATTTCCTAAGGGAGACCCAGGGATTAATCAAACAGTGAAAAGCAGTACTGGGGCACAATAAATTACCATCTCAGGCTACCTTTACATTAGCCCCGGTACAACCATTTACCACTCTATTTGCAACTATATAAACTGCCTGCAGACATCTTCTCGTACAGAAAAGTCTATGCTTCCTTTCACACTACAGTTTTTTTCCTCCCATAAGACCTGTCCTCATCTTTTTTTTTTTTTTTCCTTCACTGCTTATCCTTTGCGGCTGCCAGTGTCAGTTTTGCAACACACCGGTCTCTCTCCACTTCGTCTGTCTTCCGTAATAAGTTTCTTAACTTACATATTTCTTTTTAGGTCTTACACCTCAGAAGCACATTCATGTTTCAGCTGATTCCTAAAGCACCATGAACGTGCTACAAGACTACATTTCCAAACAAAAAAAGGGTTAAATCCTTTTCTGCTTAAGATGGACGGCCACAACTCAAACCCAGCGTCGCCCAGATGCAAAACCAGATGTTTCAATATTAGCAGACAGTAGAAGCATGTTGGAATGAGCCCATGGCGCTCTCAGGTGAAGGGAAGTACCGCTCTCCATACTGGTGTAAAAGCACAGGAGGCTTAAAGCAAGGTTCAGCGTCCAGCCACAGCAGTAATGAAGACACCTCTGTGTCTCTGGTGAAGTTGCTTGCTCTGCCTTCCCCGCTTTCTCCTGCAAAACTGTAAGGCCATGCTACAAAAGAGCTCAGGACACCGATCTAGCCGAAAAAATTAAAAACCAAGCAAACCTTTTCACAGCCAAATCAGTTTCCTGATTTTTCTCTCATTGTATAACCACAGTACTGTACCAGCATTGCTGAGGAGAAAGACGGCAGTCAGGAATTCATGTTTAAGAGTTAATTTTCTGCTTGCTAATGACATTACAGTTTTCATAAATGAAAACACACTTCTACTCAGAGTGTTATTTACTATTGATGATCATTCCTAAGTCGCATTTGAGAACGGCTTAGTTTTTTACGTTCTCGTTTTCTTCAGAACTCATCTGCCTAATTGCTATTTAACTGCAACGTTCACGTTCATGATATCGAAAAACAAAAACACAAGAAAAAACAAGGAATAATGAATTGATTTTCATCAGGGGATTAAATCTACTTTTTTCCTGTAACAGGCCGCAACATTAGTCATCCTTTTCCACTGAAAAAGAGTCCTGTCTTCTACTGCTGTCTCTTGCTGTGTCAGTCATGAGGGTTTTGGACACTTGTTTGATGAGATCAGCCTTGAGACCTTCTTTAATGCAAAAGAAAAATGGAACTTGACAAGTGTCTTGACCAACAAGCTACAGAGTTTTTCCGAAGCCTAGGCTGTACTCCTCCTGGTGAAGTATTCCTTCCTTGGCTAACAAGTCAGTCTTTACTTAGCCAGCAGCAAGCTGAGAACAAACGTCAGGGAATATGTCTGATTGCGCTTAGAAAATAAAAGCTGTCTGAATGTCTGATTTCAAGGATAAATCAAGAAAAGAGCAGAGTTTTAGACCTGTAGTTATTCTGGGAGTTTGTCTCTATTTCTTAATGAACAATTGTTCAGTTGTGCCACTACTCTAACGAATACTTTTTATTGGAATTTTAATATTTTCTGTTGTCAGATCTCAATGAGGATCCCTTTTAAGTGATAAAAAAATGACCAAACGTATATACACAGAGTGACAGAAGAAAAGATTGATCTCAGCGTCCTGCTTGACAGGAGTAGCTGGAGCTTCATTACTCGCCTAGGAGCTGGAATTGAAAATGAAAAAAAAAAACCTGATTTTTAAAAAAAATACTGATTTTTTTAGTTTTTTTTTTAATGACACAACAGAGAGTTTGTTCTGTATTTTCTAGGTTCACTCACTATATTAGGACAGAGCTAAAAATTGCTGGAGAGACAGTTCCAACTAGCAATATAAAAAAAACTAGACAGAAAATTGCCATTTTCATATCCTCCTCCATGAAACCAGCTGCAATTATCACTTCATGCTTGCTATAGTACCCAATTTATTAATACATACAAACGTGAGCTACAAATTAAATTTTCAGAGGGCAGTGTTCTGTCTTCCCTTGTGTCTATCTGAAAAACACTAAAGGCCTCCAGACATTTGTTCACACCTACGAGACATCTACCAATACAGCCTTATTGGGTATTCAGAAATGACAGTAATTAGCTGCAATGTATTTAGAATAAGTGTAGTGTCTGCTTCATGGGGCAGGGGGAAGACAGACAATGGTGATCCTTTTGAATAAGTAATAACACTAATACAAGTACAATGTGCAAAATTAAAAAAAAATCTGGTGCTTTGAATATGACCTTTGAAGGGTAAATACCATCAGGTCTATATGATTTTCCTTCACTTATTTGGTTGAGGTAACTGACCAAGCTGATCCAAACATTATTTTTGCTGAACTCTTGGGTAAGGTCTTCACTTCCAGCTGATGGACGTGTTTATTTATTCACAGGTACAGGTTTTCAGAATACAGGTCCTGTTAAGGTTACTTTGTACATTTCCTCATCTTGGAAGCACAAAATCAGACTCACATTACAAACCAACTACCTATACTATCTACGGATTTGCGTCTCAAACTCTCAAGATTTTGCTTTACTCAGCTAATCTACTCCCTCCTCAGCGGAGCTCCTGCTGAAGGCTGCCACACTGCTGTGCTCTGCTCCCGCAGCATTGGCCCTACGCTCTCTAGCTTCTGCATGCGGGAAACAGGGAAAAGCAGAGGGCTTCTTATTCCTCAGCTGAAGTGGGACAAAGCAATTGCTGCTGATTTAGGATTCACAATTATCTTGAGACTTCCCTCGGCACTCCACCAGTAGAAAACCAAAACTGAAGACTATCTCTCCAGAGACACGGTGGCTAAAAGGAGTTTTTAGTGTGACTAGTTTCAAGAAGCAGAATTTTTTTCAACCCCGTCTATACAATGTATTGCTTTACTTTCCTTAATAATAGAGCATTCTTTGGATCAGCATATCAAATTGACCAAATCGCAGAGTACCATATCACACAGAAAAACTTTACTATATGTAGTATAGTACTTTACAGACTCTCCTTATGTATTGTTTCCAGGGAATTTTTTTTTTTTTAAACACAACCTTCATTCTCTATTATCAAACTATCTCAGAGTCAGCTTTGTTAGAACGCGATCAGTCTTCCACCCACCGATCTACTACATAGCTTGTCCCTAGGTTAATGAAATCAGCTCTTGTGGCTCATATTATTGTAACACCCAGACAGACTTATGCAAGTGTCACAGCATGTTGATAAACAGCTCCTGAAACCCAGACTGATAGCACCACAAGACTGCTTCCTTGCCACAAGTTATATGAAGGAAGAAAACAAAGGAAATCCATGGGTTAATGATAAAGTTGGACTGTAGGGATTCCAGTAAAAGGTATTCCAGTAGAAGACATCCCAACTACACCACGTTCACCGTGAACTCACCGCAGTAATGAGGAGAGAGACTAAAGCTTATTGATGTCAAAAGTTAGTGAGATTAAATAGTATGTTTCTTCTCAGAACTGAGAAAAAAGGCAATAAGGCTTATACAAACTTCATTTCATTTGCTGTGGCTAATTTGACAAGAATTAATTGCATGCTCAAGCCCAGTCAGACCAAATCTGTACTGCCAGGTAGTGCATTACTACTTGGGCCTATGAAATACAGACTGCATCCTGGTTGGTAGTGAGTTTCTTAAAAAAATAAAATAAAATAATTTTTTTAAAAAAGGGATTTTTTTTGGCTGTTACTTTCCATTGCATTTCAACTTCCTTTTCAGATACATGTTCTAAATCACATAGCTTGAAGTTTAGCACAGCACTGTTGCCGCTATCTTCCTGCCATCAGTCACCTTGGTTTAAGGATGAGCCTCCACATTTACCCTAGGGAATGAGACAAACTCCTTTTGCACTGAATAACAGCCCCAGGACAAGGGGCTAAAGCAGCTTTGGTCACACGTGACTTCCAGCTGCACACCTTTGCAATGCAGTCTGAATTATCAGCTTCAAAAGGCTGCTGCCTTTGAACACATCTAGCTGTAGGCACTTCAATATTAATAGACTGGTCTAATTATCTGCTCCTTAGCAACTGTAGTGTTGTTTCTACAAAGTCAACCCTTGTAATGTGCTACTCCCAGGCTCTGGCAGGTTGGCTCGCTCCAACGCCACGTGATCGCTGCAGTAGTACAAGCTGCAGCTGGGCAAGGAGCTCCCGATTCCAAGAGGGCTCTGTTTTGGTTTCTGACGCGGGCAGGATCTCATGTGAGGTGTGATCACAACTTACAGACCAACCAAACTGTCTGGGCTTACAGCACAAGTGTTAACTTGCAAACGGTACAGGCATGAGAAAGGTGAAGAAAGGTTTTCTTAGTTCTCTTCTGTGAAGTAAAAAAAGCGCACGACAAAGCAGAGTTTTTCAATGAGAAATGCCGGTGGGGCTTGACATGAACCACTTTAATGCCTTTTTAAATTTTATTTCTTCTTCTTTTGGGTTTGCACTTCAGGTAGTCAAATGCACTGTGACCAGTTTGCCTTCACTAGCATAGAATAATCCCTTCGGTAACTGTCCTAGTCATATGCTCCCCTAGAAAAAGTTGATTACTTCATACTCAGGTTGTAAAATCCCAGGATTAATATCTACAGTAAAGTAAGAAGAGATGTCCTTCAAACAGAGAAAAGGAGGAACAGAAGCATAAGGTAAAACTATTCTGCTTAATCACCAGAAAGGGTTTTGTTTTCTTAGGCGCGAGCACACACTTCCTCTGCTTCCACCTTCGGGGCTCCACACTTTAATGGGCTGTTGGAATGGGTCACCCTTCACATTTTAATTACCACTGTTCAAGGAGTCCTACTCCCACAGCACTCGTAAAGAGAGGCTCCTGGAGGTCTATTATCGAACATCCTCAGTTCCCAAAATGTTTGAACTGGCATCAGAGCCCACACAGGAAGACCCAGCCCTGTTGGCTCATTGCTTTTGCTTTCTTTTTAACCCAAACAAGTTTTACGGCATAGCCACAGAAATAGCTGAACCGAGAGAGTGGCAGGGGCTGAAGCAAATCATCTGGAGGAAGACAGACAGAAGACAGAAATGTCAGTGTTGTCAGGGATTCAACTCACTGGTACTGAGCATACTTCAGAAATCACACCCTTTCAAGAAAAGAAAGCATGCCACCTCCCAGATGAAGTAGTTTTGAAAATATGTACAGATACACTATTTCTATAGCACAGTATTTGTATTATGAGCTAAGCCAACAACCTAGGAAGGAAATGTTTACGCTAAAATAGTCAAACAAACAAAAAAAGCTTTTAATCGTAAGCACACTCATCGTGCAGATTGCTTACATTTACATCTGCAGACAGCGCAGGAATACAGAAGATATTTTGCATTATCTTCGTATCAATCGTACCTGAACTCTAATTGCATACTTAGGACAGTGTTTTTCCTCCATATCTCTAACACAAACTTTCAGTTGTTTTCATTAAGGCAAGAAAGAATCAACAGAGAAGCAGACACACCATGTAGCAAATTACCTGATGATTTTATAAGTGAAAAATATTGAACTGGCTACTAGCTACCTGTAGTTAGGGGAGGGAAAAAAATAATAATCGAGAAGCCTGTTTGCACTTACAATCTTCTGGATAGATAAATCAGGAGTAGATAAATTATTTTTTTAAAAAAAAGTGCTGCACTAGACTTAACAATATTTTTAATGTGTATTAAACAGCTAGCTAGCACATCCAGGCAACCGCTTAAGCAGGAAATTCCTCTCTAAATGCAGTATAAACATTATTCTTGTCCTCTACATAGGATTTTCTATGGCAGGGAAAATAACTAAGCAGAGAGTCTTGCAACATCTATAAATACTTATGAAAATAAATGAAGAACTGGATTTACTAGCACTAAAATAGACATAAAGGCCTTTTGGTTAGCTGCACTTGGAAAATATTTAGTGTTATTGCACCTGGCACTGACTGCCCCAAAAAAATGGCAATTCGCAAAGATGAGATTTTATAAGGAAGCACCAGCATCCCATTACAATAAACTACAAAGCGCTGTATTTGGTAACAGCTTTTTAAATATTTAGTTCTACTCCTTTAGATTACCAGGGGCAATGTGAAAGCTAGTATGTCAGGCATCTTGAACCACGTCAGACAAGGCTGGCAAGATGAATAGAGGCTTTAATTTAATTAGCATACCAGCACCTGACCAAACAAAGGTGTGTCCAGCCTGAAACAACTTCATATACTAAACCAGATGCTTTTCCTAATTTTAAAATGTGTAAAGCTGGCATTTAAATATACCAAACCACCGAATAAAATGGTCTGTGAAAGCAACCTGAAAGATTTCTGCCAAACCTTCAAAAAGGATGAAGGTTAGGCCTTGTCTAGTTCTGCTCGTATGTGGCATTCATTGGGAAGATTTATGGGGCTTTCCATAGGAATGTGAATTTTTTAAATGTTTTTTTGGTTGTTTTTTTTTTTTAATTCCAGTGCTGAATGTGATTCAAGAAAATAACAAGAAATGGCTCTTCTCACAGCAGCTCAAAGACACACTGGTGCCCTTAGAAATTCATTAGCTATCTCTGCATGACCAGGAGCAGATTCTAACCATTGGAAGGAAACAATTCTCAACATGTTAACACAAAACTACAATTTAATTCCGCATTGCTTCCTGAAGGAAGGTAAGGATGTTGAAATCAGCGGACACAACAAAATGGGTCAAAAAAAATTTCTATATAAGAATAAAGCGAAGAATGGGCAATACTGAACCTTCCTGCAGTCCAAAATCTTGAGGCCTGCAGGCTGCTTGAGGATAAAACCTTTTTCAGGAACACAAGTGTTTGTGTTGAATTGCTATACACAATTCTGATTTAAAAGATAATATGCGTACACATTAATATTTAATTAAATGCAACATCATTGCCTAAAAAACGCTCACTATGAAACTATAAAGCAAAAAACCATTCTTCCTCAGTTACCAATCCTAACAGATTTTTATTAGGATTTCAAACAAAATCCCTGGTCCTTTGCTTGATAATAATAATACAAACCCTACATATTATTAAAAAACATTTAACAGTAGAGCCCTAGAAAGAAATATAAGATTTGGCAAGATGGGATAAAGTTATGTACAACTTACCTGTAGAGTCTTTTCTTTGTCAGGTGATGTTGGACCATACATGTCAGGGAAAGCAAGAAGAATGGTAGGAGAAAGATGAGTTTACTTCTTTAGAATTAAAGAACTTTTTAAAAAAATATACCTTATATTGCCTTCTCTTGATCTGAAGTATTTAGCATATTTTACTTCTTGCTAACTTATCTAGAAGTAATTACTTGAACAATATTGGAAACCTCAGAGACAATCAAAATGAGCATTCACACCTACTCGTCCATAACAGTAGCTCTTTCCTTGATGAGCTTCCTTAAAATGAATGCTGTGGACAAGTTAAAACTTCCCAATACTATCTGAAATGCACAGTCATTTCTATCTCACTGTGGAAAGGTGTATTTTAAAATATATCCCTTCCCTCTGCAAAACAGACATATTTCAAGGGGAGAAAAGAAAAGCAAAGAAATAAATCCGAATTCTCTGCCTTATCCCAAGGAACCAAACAGAACTACCCCATCCCTCTCAAAAAAAAAAAAAAAAAAAAAAAAAAGAAACCACCACACATCTTCAGTTTTCAAAGAAACACAAGTCTAAACAGGAAACCAGAGTCCAAAAAACAAAAGAAAAAAAATCATCACCATGTTTTAAAGCACCTTCCATGACACGATGAAATCACTTTGGTTTGGGCACATTACTTGTAATAGCAACAGGATGTCATTTGGAAATAGATCTTGATTTCTAAACTAAGTCTACACTGAAAATCCACACCAAAGCCAATCGGAATAAACTCTATCGTGATTTAATAAAACATCGCACACTACGGAAGAGAAGGAAGTTTTCTGTCTTCCATTTCGATACCATTCTGCCTGGCCATACAGATTGCTCTAGGCACACCTGCTTTAGCAGGGGGGTTGGACTAGATGATGTCCAGAGGTCCCTTCCAACCTCCACCATTCTGTGATTATGTGAAGCTTATATTTTCTGGATTTCCAGTGGCTTTTTTTTTTTTTTAATGTAATCATTTACTGAAGTGCAAAGTTGGGGCAAAAACCTACAAATCAACTTCTGCGTTCTTTTAGAACAGGTGCACATTAAATTGTGATTTAAAAATATATTGGGCCATAAATCTCCTCTAATCAAATAAAATCTATGGCATCTGTTTTGTCTAATTTATTCTTCCACTTAAATGGGAGTTGGAAGAGGAACAGTATAATCTTTTTATTTAATTATTCTGTTGACCTGAAAGTTTGAAGCTAATTGTGCAAAGTGTTGCAGTAATTACTTAGGATTAACAGAGGTTTCAATCCGTCTGATACACATTATGAAATAAATACTTGAATTGGATTTAAAAAAAAAAAGTCACTGTAATTGTACTGCCTTACAGCAGGCTACCAGTTTAAAGCTCTTAAGTAACCTGCAGAGATGGTCCCATTTCTTCAAACAGAAATTTAGATTTTAAAATGCTATTTAAAAAGACGGTCTCACATCAAATAAAACTTCAGCAAATGAGCTTCAAAAGGATGAAGTGTGCAGAGGAGTTCTGCCACATCAGACAACTATGAATCAAAGCACGTATTTGTAATTCATGCTTTTTTCTTATATTCTAGCCTGTTCCTCAGAAAGGCAGCAGTACGTCGGGGGAAGAGCAGAAACAAAAACCTGGCAGCACCTCCAGCGCAAAACTGGCAACCAAAACAGGATGCAAAAATGCAAGAGCAGCCCTGAAACCGCAGCTGCTTCCAAAGCACCACCAGTTGCCTGGCTGGCTTGGGTCTTCTGAATGGAAAGATTCTCTCTTATTCCTACGCTATTTTGTAATATCTATAAAATGAAAATGTTGCACACGCAGCAGAAGCCAGTGTACTCACTGAGGGATTCCAGATGAGTTAAAGAGAAGATAATGGCTTACAGTTCATAAGCGGTTTGTCTTGGCAGTTCTGTTTGGTATGTTGGTTAAAGCTCACTGCTTCAAGTACATCGTAGGCAGTAAAGGCCTTAAAAGACCTGGCAGAAGCTTTATATATGAATAGTAACAGATTTGAATTTAAAAGCCCAATGAAGTAGTGTCAGTAGTTCATAAACTAAAAGGGGGGGGGGGGGGGGGGAAAAAAAAAAAAA
>VZSC01002419.1:1131219-1172787 GCA_013398225.1 Steatornis caripensis
AAGAAAAAAGAAAAAAGTGCCAACCTGTAAACAAGCTTTTCAAGCCAAAGACAAACTTGCAGTAATTTCAAGAAAAATGCTTTAGAGAATTAGAAAAGAGGAGATAACACTCTACACCTTTGCAGTTACATGAGAGTGTGTTAGAGCATTTTGCAGTCTCAAGACGAGCACAAAAGCCAGGTTTTGAGTTCACGTGCCCAGTGCTGCATGCAGAATTGATCCTGATGTCAAAGTAGACATACAGTGTTCACGTGAGCCAACAAAGCAGTAAACTTTCTAAGACACATTAAAGCGGAAGCTTATCACCTAATGTGAAGGGAATTTACATAACTGGACACTGTTTACAGGCTGATTATTCAGTTGTATGGCCCAAGTTATACATATAGTTGCACTACAAGTCTGCAATTATTTGGAAGTCCTCCTGGCATCTAAAAGAAAGCAAGAAGCGGACTCCTAGACTCAGTCATCGTTGCTCACAGAGCACATGTGTTTGTGGCACAGAAGTGACATGGTTGTGTGAGCATCTTCCAACTCACTGGTTGCACTCAGTTATTCAAACATCCAGCAAGATGTGGAGACAGAAAGACATTTGTCAGTTCTCTCTCCCAGAGCTGTTTACAACCACCACCCTGAAAATAAAAGGCTTTGGTGATGCTATCTACAGCACACAACAGCTGTGTCAGCACAACTGAAGGGACAACAAATCACGACGTTGTGGGAGGGACTCCTCAGTCGGCAAAGGAAGCCATCTACCTCTGACATTATAGTCATGTTCAGTTACGGAAGATTAATTTTTGTATGATCATTAATGATTTCAAAGAGATTAATTTCAGAGCATGACATGCAACCTCTTGCTTCGCTCCACTGCGTATCTAAAGGGGATACCAAATTGGTTTGGCCACCAGAAGAGTAACTTTTACATTTCTGCAAAGCTTAAGCCATGTTTTGCTCAGCTTGTCAAGCTCAAGATGATACAATACCCCTAACTAAACCTGCCATACCAAAATTCTGAACAGGCCTATTCATTAGCTCGGTACGTTATTAATTCAGAAGTGGAACTTCGAGTGTCAAACACTGCTCTCCACCTCAAAACTATGCGATACCTTAAGAGGCACGGTACTGTAGGTAAGCTATGGTCAAGCACAGCGTTTCCCTTACTTTCAGTCCTCTCCTCGATAAAAAGGAACAACGTTATTTTAAGCAAACCTAGAGATACCCATTAAAGCCTTGAGAATCTGTTAGAATATATTGGTCATCATCTTCAGGCATCACATACACAACCAAATCCTTAAGACAGGAAAAACTCCGAACTTCAGCCTTAGTCATTGCCTATCTGTCTGCATGCTGGCCAGACTGAGGGAAACGGAGAATCGCCTGTTTACAAATCATTGCATGTTTCTCCTATTCTCAGTTTGGATGTTCGGACAAAAAAAATAAAACGTCCCCCTTTTCAGCTTTTACTTAAAACAGGATGGACTGCATAGAATTAAAATGAGAACAGAAGTCTGAGAAATGTGTACAATTTCTACAAGTGCCCAAAGCTCACGAGAGCTTAAATGACATCAGTTGTAATTCACTCTACACAGAGGCGGCAACAGTGTGAAAATACAAAGGCACAAAGGCATAATAGGAACATCCAAAGCCTTAACTCAATCTCCCTTACTCCAATTTTCAACAGAGAAGGAAAAAAGAAATAATCGGATGTTTACCACGTACCTCACAACTCACATAATTTAGCTTGAAAACATCAAGTCTCAGCATGCTGAAAAGGATGGGAACAGTGCCCTCCCGAAAGATAGCCATATGAGTTCATATTCTTTCTGAGAAAGTGAGGGCAGACATCAAGAAGTCTGTTTGGTTTTATGACAGATGGACGGGACATTTTTGTCAAAGGATCCCTGCATTATCCACATACACTAACGCCAATGCAGTCATTGGGAAGCGAGGAGCAAAGTGTTCTCGTGAAACATGTAGCATGGGGCTCAAGGAATTGGGAGCAACGTGGGAAAAAATTCTCAGGGAAGTTATCCGACACACAGCTCTCCCCTGCCGTGGCTGCTACTGTTGCTGCATCCAGTTTCAGTGCCTGTAAGTGCTCACCTCCTATTTTGATACAAATGAAAGTAGGTGAGTTATTCAAAGAGCTCAGCACACTGGATATTGACGCTATGTGCAGCAACCCAATCTTTTATTCTTTCACAAAAGGGAGTGGGTGTAGAGGAACAAGAGGAGCCAGTAATCCAAGCTCCAGTTGGAAGTGATGATCATTTCAAGGCTACACATCTGCACCCAAATCACTTGCAACTCCCAGTCTGCTGTTCAAAACTGCCATATCACAGATGATACACAAGTAGGACGCCCATCTCTACTACATCCTCAACTAACAGCAAAATCACCTGTCCCCTGGTGCTTCAGTTGTTTCAAGAAGGTGGATGACGGGGCTGTGTTATAATTAACATAGCTGAGTATTAGAAACCAGTTGCAAACATTTAAAAAAAAAAATTTGGCCATTCTTGCAGGCAACATACTGATGAGATTTAGACTGAGTTATTCATGCTTGCACATTTAGAAGATCACAAGCACTTTAACAGGCCTCAGTTTTCTTTCACTGGGCATTCAGACAAATCGCTGCTACTCATTTCCAGATCTGACCTTTCGCAACCGGAGGTGACAACGACGCACTTATGCTGCAGAGACTGGACAGACAGTGCAACTGTACCAAAGGTGCAGTCGATAGTAACGGTAACAGCTCAGTCAGAAAGGATCAGCTTACATGAAACCTGAGAAAGCCTACCAAGTTCCTACGCTGGCAAAATGAAACCACCCAGGCTTCAGCCTGCAAGGGCATGGGGAGCTCCAGCTCAAGGGTGTCAGATAGACCCCTCTGCTCTTGCTCTGGTTCCAGGCTGGAAAGGGTCTGTTCCGTACCCGAACTTTGTGAGGTTGCATATTATTGAAGCTAGTGTTTGAATCATGCAAGTTCTTACCATTTCTAATGGTTTGAGAACAGACACTAGGTGCAAGTCAGATGGATAAATAGTCTTATTTGGACCGACAAACATAAAAGAAATTAGAAACAGTTGGTTTTTTTTTTTTTTTTTGCTGAGACTTCCATTCTATGAGGGCTAGCAATCCAGTTTCTCCCACAGCATAGAAGCATCAAGCTGCCTGTCTGAGCAAGGGGAAGAGCATCTTTGGCAATTCTGTGGCATCCCAGTACATGATGTCCGTCGAGCATCAAATGCTTTCTGTTCTTGTTAAAAGTGAAACCACTTACGGAGGTAGATATGTGGGTATATTCATTTATTTTACAACTGCCGCTGGCATAAAGAGGAAGGGACACCGAAATCCTGATTCCGGTTCCCCTTCTGTCAGATATACTGCACGGTTCACTTCCAAGCCCATGATGTGGAAATTTGCAAGGACATTTCATTAACGATTCCAATGTTTTCTGTTAAAATAAGGCCCATACAAGAATTTCTCTCTTTTTTAAAATTCAGATTTCTCAGGCAACTTCCTGTTGAACACTCCAGATCACAGAATGAGTAAATACTTAAGAATACATGTTTGACCAACAGTCTTTTGCTCTGACATGCACACGGTAGTCTCTTCAACTATACTTAACAAACTGAAAGGAAATATATAGCTAAAATAAAAAAAAGGAAAGGGGTGAGTGGAACCAATATCCCTATAAAAGGCTGGAAGAAAATTTCAACCAGACAAGTCACAAGATTCCCTGCCAACATATACGAAAGCATACACTATAGAAAAATATCATTACTATGTGCTTAGTAAGGTTATGTGGTCATGTAATTTGCAAATTATAAGATCAATTGTTATATGATTAATGACGTGCATTTCTTTTATGTTTCGTATTGGGGAAGCTTAAACATAAAATTTGCTTCAAGAAATACAATCTCTTTCTAGACTTTGTATGCCAACACAGGAGGGGAAAAGAAACATATTCATTTGAGCAATAAAGCTTACTTCAGGTGGGTTTTTATGACTGTTGTGGGGTTAGGTGGACAGAAATCAGGGAACAGTGGAAAAAAACATGGTGAGATTAAAAGTATACATATATTGCAACAGTGCTGAGACACCACTGTTGTTGGGATTACAGTCTCATTGTGATCAGCAGGTTAAATAGCCGTCTCAAAGAGAAACAGTCTTGTTGGAGTTGGTATGTGTAAGAGCATCACGTTCTCTTCTGTCCTTGCCCTGGGAGAATTCCATGTAAGGGAGAGCATAATACACTTTTAGCACGGAAAACAGACATAGGAATGGTGCCTTCTATGACGTTATATTCACAGTTGAGGCAGCTCCTGTCACAAAAGAGACTTCAGCCCTCCGTTTGTAAACTCCTTCCCAAGAAAATTCTAAAGAATATACATAGCAGAATTTATTAGAAATCTTGTAATTGTTGCTGAAATTCTGCCACTTACACAGTGACCTGTAACTGCTTTACAATACCTAGGCACAAGAACAAGACAGAAGGTATCTACTGAAGATTTCTGTTTCATAGGGGCTCCTCTGTTCCAGTGCTACTCAACCTAACATCCAGAAGTGGCAAAATCTTAGTATTTCACTTCTGCTATTAATCTTCCATTTCTATTTTCAAGACTGTATGGCAAACAACTTCCTTACACAGATTTTTGTCTTCATTACTGCTGCAAATCCACGCTTCATTGAGCATACACTAGGAATTTTCCCAGCATAAGCATTAAATAATGAAGTGGGATGTCTCTGTCAAAGATACCATTCCAAAAAGGCTACTAGCATTTGCACAACGCAATTTTTCAAGCCTTACATAAAACATTAGACCTAAAAGTAAGGTGGGGGGCACACAGCAGATTTTTCATATCGCCAAGTTTGAATTTACCCAGGTATTTGTCCAAAGTGATGGGGACAACACATTTCTGCTCAGTCTTCTGCAAGAGCATCACACCTCCAGCAACCTTAGCCTCTTCCCTCGGTTTCCCAGCACCTACAATGCCAGCACATGACGCAGCATGTATATCCATGCACATTCAGGAGGTAAAATGGGGGTGATTAGGTTTATACTATTTCATTTCTCCCACCAGGTACTTACATAAGCAAAAAATTGTTCCCCCTCAGATACTCACTAGGATCAAAGCAAGCTCCTCGCTCCAAGAGGTTTAAATTTGGGCGGCATCTGGAATTTGAACTCCTATGTTCACCTAGCCATGACATGTTTAAGATGCTGAAAGGGAGTACCAAGATCTTGGAAAGAATATGATACCCCCTTCTTTTTTTTTTTAAGCAAACAACCCTTGAGCTGGGGGATAGAAATGGAGGGGACAAAAAGTGCAATAAGAAATAAGAGGAGTTGGAATGAGGAAGCTACAAGAAATTTTTTTCAGTTAAACGCCATTGATAAATGCAAAACTTGGAAGAAAATCAACTAAGGAATCATGTGGAATGCTCAGCTTGGGAAGGAAAATTGATGTTGGTTTGTTCAACTGAACTATGCGTTTTTCTATTCTCCAATTACACCACAAGCATCTTGTAAATAGTAAATCAATGTGAGAGGAATTACAATTATCCTGGAAGATTACTACTGTGCTCTTGGCTCTGTAGCTCACAGGAGGCGATTTTACACTCATTGTATTTACACTGCACTTTTCACAGGACATATGACACTCTGCATAATTCTTTTTTGCTGTTGAATGAGTTAAAGCATACTGTATTGTCTGGGTTAACACCACTGTCACAGAAATTACCTTACAGAATATTAGCGGAAGATGTTGAGCAACTCCGGGATAGTCTGAGATGTCTCTGAGTAGCTACTGGCCGAGCTGCAACTACACGTCCCAGTCCATGCTCCCAGGTACCCTACAGAAACAGGGCAGTGAATCACCAGCTAGCGGCTTTTCTGTTCAACAGAGAAAATACAGAAGCACCTGAGGGCCTTGCTTCTGTTGTATTAAATCTGGATAAGCTTGCACTGTGTAATGTTTTACCTCACAATTAGCTACATTCACTGTGAAGCAGCAAATTTAAGAGAAGTCACTCTTTACAAACCAGAGTATCAAGGTCTCATTCACTCAGTCTGCTTTCTTTAGGTACCCCCATGAAGCCAGAAAACCAGGGACTACTCAGCAAAAAAGTATAAACCTCTGGCCCAGATGAGCATACAGATTTAACTGATACTTCTACGTACTTTTTTTTATGTCTAGCCTGCTGTTCACAGGGCTTCTTAAAAGTTTAATCGTAGCCTCTTGCCTTAGACTACCTATCTCCTCCCCTCCAGCTCCCAGGTAAACAAACAGCTGAATGAATGCTACAGCTGAAGAACCAAGGGTATAGAAAAGGGAATTGCTCAGAGAAATGCTCTCTTGACCCTGCAGGAGCAAACCCACTGGAGAACCTGCTGCAACCCACTATGTAAGTATTTAAAGAGGGAAAAATAAAAAAAAAAGAGAGCGCTGCCTTTTCAAAACTAAACAATAGTGCAGTGCAAGCTATAAAATTAAACAACTGTAAAATATGCTATAAAAAGTAAACAGCTGTGAATACTTAAGCCATCAGTTAACTAACACTGCTCTGTCTGAACTTGACCCTTAATGAAGAAGAGAATTCTCTCCCCGTTAGACACAACTGCAGCGAGCTTCCTCTGTTGAAGTCTCCTGCACCTGTTTCAATTGTGGCAGGCACAATCAGGTCAGAATTAGGTAAGATTAGGAGCAGAAGATAGAAATCACTCCGTTTCTGCTAAAGGAGGAGGGAGCTGAAAACACGCAACTACTGCTACTTTTCAACACATACGTAAAAACCAAGGTATAAAAGTAATGTAATGCAAAGTTAATGCTAGCTTTATCTAGGCTCAGTCCCAAGAAGGGGAATAAGCCCAGTTGCAGAACGCTGATTTCAAAGATCTTTACATCTGTTACCTTTTCAGCACATTTATTACTGATAAAAAAATGCTGTTTTCTTTTCTTATTGCAGCTACATATTGCAAAATTACAATTCAGTTTGGATTGTAACAAGCAATAGTAAAACGGAGTAGTTTGTTTTACATTTCACTACAGCCTGTGTGAAATCAGCAAGTGTTACTTAAATGGATTTGGGGTTTTAGATATTTATGGATTTTTTTTTTTTTTTTTTTAATATATGACCTAAAGCTTTTGAAATACAAGTAAAGTCTCCAAGGCAGTTAGGTTTTACAAGAGGTAAAACCAGTACTGGACAGAGACACATATATAAACAAAGAAAGTTTAATGAAGAAAGAAAGTAACTTAAGTTGTAGTTCTACTATATCTGGTAAAGTTACAACTGAAGTTAATTTAGTTTGAGGCCTATAATTGTATTAACTACTGGCATGGCTTAAGTTTTTAAAATTTGACCTTAGTGGGGCATCCTGAGCTTGGCCAATTTGAGGTCAGTTGCGCCGAATAACTACATCGTTCCCTTAAGTGTAATAATTGTGATACTTTAATAGCGACATGCTGTTCAACAATAAAGTAGGAAATAGGGATAATTTATTCCACCATCCTTTCTGAGAAGTCACAACCAACCAGCCAGCAGTGAACTCAGTGCTCACGGCACTGAGCAGTTACCTAGTGCGGACACAAGCACTTCACCAACGACTTGGATTACAGGAGCTAACAGCAGCATCAACAATATGGATTTAGAGGCCAGTTCACACAAAACTGTTCATCATCACTGAATTGTCTAATTGAAAATGTAGCCATTTATGCTGAAAGCCAATTCTGACAATGCAAAAAAAAAGAAAAATTGCTAGGAGAGGTCTTACTGTCTGTATTGACTAGGATATTACTATAAAGTTAAAATATTGGATGTTTTTCCCTATTCCTCTTGCAGCATTCCTCCCTTCTGCATATCCATGCAGCAGTTTAGGGAAATCCCTAGAGCAGACCTATGACTTTTAGGCACTTTAAGACATCAACTTTTTGACTCCCAGAACAAGCAAGTCACAACTGCCTTGCAGTTGTCAACATAATGCAGGTGTTCCAATTATGAAATAAGCCTTGCATAGGTATTCATGATATACATGCAAGTATTCCCTGTGCAACACCAGGCTTTAAAAACCTTTTAAGTGTCACATTGGGCTCTGCAACAGCAGGTTACATTTTTAGTCTTTCTTGACAAAAACACAGGAATCCATAAGATTCGCTTTTACTCTCATAGTATGAGCATAGCACTATTCAAATACACGTACATTCCTGAGGGTTAACTATTAGCCTCTGAGGCCAAGTGTCTGATGTTCTTGGCAACGCCCTTCATCTTGTTTGCCCACCGTCTTGTACAGAGGAACAGAAAAACACATTCTTTCCAAAAAAAAAACCTGTCTAAAACCAGACGGGGGGGGAAGAAAAAGAAAAAGAATATGACAGTGCAAGATAAATGATACATAGGAAGTGGTATTCCACTATAAATGTAGCTTTAAAACTTCATCATGAATAGAAGTTACTCTTTATGCTGAACTAGACAGACCCTGCTGTTGAAGTTTCTCTTGGTCGTTGCATTTTATGGTCTCTCCTCATTGAAATTTCATTAAGTGGTAAATTTTAATGCAGAAGTACAAGTTTCCTAGTATTCTTAGAAGACCTTGAAGACAAATGGAGGGTTCTCAAATTTTCCTCTTGATATTTTACAACAGAAAATTTAACTGTAGGAAATAGGACCTCTTTTATGCCACTTCAACTTCTTGAAGACAGAATAATTATTGAGTTTGTAATTTCATAATGTGTACTTATGTTCCATTTGAAGGTGGCTTTACAAAATGTTACATATAAGTTCAAACAAATCAGAGTAAAACCTGACAACTGAAAGAAAAATGTCAATGTATATAAGTGCTTCATACCAAAAGTACAAAAGTACTGAGATGTGCTAGTTTTGGCTGGGATAGAATTAATTTTCTTCCTACTATCTAATATGGGGCTATGTTTTGAACTTGTGTGGGAAACAGTGATGATAATGCAGAGATGTTTTCATTAGCGCTGAGCAGCGCTTACACAGGGCCAAGGCCTTTTCTGCTTCTCACACTGCACCGCCAGCAAAGGGGCTGGGGGTGCACAGGGAGCTGGGAGGGGAGGCGGCCTGGACAGCTGACCCCAACTGACCCCAGGGATACCCCATATCGTATGACGCCATGCTCAGCTGGGGGAAGGAGGGAGACGTTGGGAACGATGGCGTTTGTCTTCCCAAGTAACCACTACGCATGATGGAGCTCTGCTTTCGTGGGGATGGCTGAACACCCGCCTGCCCCTGGGAAGTGGTGCAGGAGTTCCTTGTTTCGCTTTGCTTGTGTGTGTGGCTTTTGTTTGCCCTATTAAACTGTCTTTATCTGAGGCCACGAGTTTTCTTGCTTTTACCCTTCTGATTCTCTCCCGCATCCCATCAGGGGAGAATGAGCGAGCAGCTGTGTGGGGCTTAGTTATCATCTGGGGTTAAACCACGAGACGATCTTTGAGGCTACAGTCATGTCAGTAAGCAGCTCTAGCTCCCCACTGGGCCATCCAAATAGTTAGAAGTCAAACAGATTTTTTTTTTTAAATAGATGTAATTTAAAGGAAAATATTTAAAGGTGTAAGAAAGACACACCTCCACAAGCACTGTTTTTAGGTGAAGACTTAGAATACCACCGAGAGGGAAAGATCTTAAAAGGAGAATTACAATCACATCTTCCCATGAACTTTTTGGAAGAGCATTCGACAATTCCCAGATGTTCAGTATCTTCAGAATAGGACTCTTTCTATTAGGATCACTTCTTAGTAAAGTTGAAAGAAGACATTATATGTAAATGTGGTATTAAATTATTTACACAAAGAAAGACCCAGCAAAATCCGTAAATTCTGCCAGAATACTACAGTATTCAGAGAATGTGAGGGCAGAACAGGTGCTGAACTCCTACAGACTTACAATCACTTTCTTGACAAATTAAGTGTCTTTGATATAGTCTATGACACATATGGATAGAGATTTTTTAAAAAGAACTTGAAAACTGTAATTGGTAAGGCTGACCCAAAAAAAAAAAACCAAAAAGAAAAAAAGCAAAGCCCCCACCACTCACAGAAGTTTTTTTGGCATAAACATATATGTGGGAAGTTTTCCTGCATCAAATCACACCACCATTAAACTGGAGACAGAGTCACCTTGTATTTAGTTATAGTTCCTCACACTTGTATTCCAGTTTAGCTTTCTATATCAGAATCTCTAATATATCTATCTCTTTTTTATATTAGAATCCCCAATACCTTGGAAAGTGCTTAGATTACTATAACGGGGTTTTGTTCAGTTTCACCTCGCAACAATTTTCAACAGATGCTTAAAATCTTCTCCAGGTAAGCGTCTGACTGCCAAAGAACAAATCCCTTTGGACAAGCGTCCTCAACACAGTTTATACAGAATCTCTCATCACTGTTCAGCAAGCAAACTATGGGAGACAGAACTGTACTTTTCCTATTGCTCATAAGCATCGTTATGGTAGCCACACAAACTACTTGTAAGAAAAGTGAAATTTGGAAGATCCGTTAAAACTTTTACACAGTTTCATGAAACGTTCCTGCAGAAAACTGTGGCAGAGTCAACATCCTGTAGTCTCCCTCCTCTCTTTACGCCAGCTGGCTCACCTCATCCTTCCCAATAACCCAGTCTCGGGAATTTCCGACTCAGGATAAAGCCCAGTTAGCCACATAGGTATTATCACAGAAATATTAAGACTATTCTCTTGCTTAAAAATAACATTTCCTTGGCTCTAACCATGCAAAGTAGCTCAATTTCTTCAAGATCTGCTGTCCTTGTTGCCACTCATCTCATTCTGCTGTAAGCCAATGAGTTCGTGAGGCTGCCGCCAGAGTCCTGCTCTAGAGATGGCAGCAGGCATTTTCCACTGCTCCTGGGGATTACAGAGGGTAAAGGCAGACTGACCAAAGAGCACGGGCACACATCACATGGCTGCTATTTAAGGGAAAGCAGAGGAGGGGAGTGGTAGGTGTTCGCAAAACCCAGTCCAAGTCTCCCTCTTCTCAGGTCTGTTATGCTAACAAAGGCAGCAGGGAAAGAGTCCAGCTCTGTGCCTGCTTTGCCATTTAAATGCAGATGGTGGGAACTGCGTCTTGAGCATCCTTCGGTCTTTCATCACCATGTCTATTCTGTAAAAACGGCACTGACTGTGAAAAATACCTTAATGTATAAGAAAATACTTCAATCGTAGCTAGAAATCAGTGCAAGTAAGGTTTTGCCAAGGAGTGATCTCAGATGTTCCAGATACAAAAATAATTCAGAGGACAGAAGAAATTCCCGATGAACTAAAGGAAATCCCCTAGTTCAGTTGTAGAAATTGGAAAATGAAGCTCAACTTTGCAGGTCCTCTGTCTTACAGTTTATGAAAGTGACTGCCTAGATGTGAGGAAGAAAATGTGGTTCAGAAGTAGTGAAACTTTTCCTAGTAGAGTATTTCTGTGTTTAAAAAAAAGCTTTTCTTTTAAAATTATGTTTTGGAGCAGGTATTTCCAAAAATCTCATAGCTGTCTGTATACATGAACACTTACATACATATGCATTAAAAAAATAAGCATTTTATACATTATTCAAAACATCAACAACAGATGGTAAGGTATTTCACCCTCCAGAGCATGCCATATAGAAGCCAAATATATATCAAGTTTAAGTGTGTTTTTTCCTAAACACTATCCTAGTAAATGAAGTGGAAACGAAGTAATAGCGACTTCATTAAAACTCCTCATTTTTCTAGACAAACGAACCAAAATTATTTCCCTACCCCCGTAGGAAAGACTTATTATTCTTAACAGACTGGCAGAGGGAACCTACACAACTGGCATTTTCTGCAAGAGTTTGAGAGAAAACCGCTATGGCATTCTTGCGAAACACAAGTATTTCAGGTATCTACGCTAACTCATTCAGCAAAAACAAACAGACAAACGAATTGCTTCCCCAAATCAGCTGTAGGTCTGAACCACACAAAAAGACACCAGGTCATAAACCTCACGTAAATTTAGCTCGTGTTTCTTTATCCAGGATGTATTTGTGCTCCTAGGTTAAAAAGCCACCAAGATTTAGCACGCTGAGATACAGCACTTCTGTTAACACGAAAGCACAGTAAGTAGCTTATAGATACACTGTTTTAGCACTACATCTCTAGTAACACTTACAGTTTTCAAAAAGGAACGGTTACATAAATTCTGATTAGCACATAATCTTTTAGTTCTGAACTGAAAAAAAATCAATTTAAGCTAGTTTTCTTTTAAAAAAACTCTCCAGAATTATCCTCTCCCAGCTCTTTCAGCTAGGACTTGCAGTTAGAATTGAATCTATTAGCCACTTTTGACGGCGTAATTATGGCCAACCTTGCAATTTGATTATGAAGCCATCTAATGAGTCTGCACATAGACAACAAATTAAGTTAAAAGGAGAAATAACAATAACCTAAGAAAGCATACACTGGAGTCATTTTACAAACCTATTTGAGTGAAAAAACTACCTCATGAATACAATTCTCCCTATACAAAATTAGATCGTTAACCCAGCGTCACTTTTTAAAGCTGAGAGTCAATGACTGGCAAGCTGACAACCCTGCATGATTTAAAGCAAACCGTCTGCCATCTGCCTGATACTAATCTTTTTAGTCTGCAAATTTGGAATAAGGCAATGCTGTTGCAGACTACAGTTGACTCCCTTACATTTTTGCTGAGTAACACAGCAAGGCATTCTTATTTAGGAGAATGAGCTCGATATTTGGGAGGCCGGGGGGGTGTGTTGGGGGGAAGGCTACAGAGGCCAAGGGAAAAAGACTGAGTCTGAGTAGTTTTCTAGTCCAATTAGTGCAGAATGATTTTCTGTGTCTTCGTAAAGATGTTGCTTACCTGGCCAGCTGCTTAATCAGTCTGTCCATACATGTATGGACAACTATAGGTACCTATAGTTACTACAGCTATCTAACTGTAGGACAATGATAGCTAGCTACGAACAGCCATCACACTTACAAACACATGGACTAAGCAAGAGACTTACTACACTGCAAGAATAAAGGATACTACCTGCAAGTTCGTTATATTATGCATCGTTATGCATTGAAAACATGACATTTTATAAGAGTCTCACTTATTTAGAAAGTTTTCAACACTCAGGCAGAGAGTGTGCAAACATGACAAGAGTTTTTCCCAAAATTCATAAAATACAAAGTAAATAAATTCCTATTAAAAAATAATTCCGTTTTCCTAAGAAATAGCTTGTGATTTTTGAGTACTAAGATTAGCAACAGCAACCCTGGCAGATTCCACAGGACTGGGATTAAATTAAAAAAAAAAAAAACAAACACACAACAAAACAAACAAACCAGTGCCTCTGCTACAGAAGTCAACCAAGTCACCAGAAAAATAAAAATGTGTCTTCATACAAGACAATGGTCCTGGTTCACACTCCTCAAAATTGCCAAACTTTAGGTCATAAAATACAATGATAGGGCAAAACCGGATGAAGCAAAGGATGCAGGAAAATTTTGCCACTTTAACCAAAAAATGTATTTCAGCTGCTACAGCACAGCTGACCCCTCTCAACATTGGATACACCAGTTCCTTGCTTCCTCAGGATACAATGTCCTTCCCTGGATACGGTCTTGTCCAACAGATTTAGGGGCTACTGTGCCCACGAGGCGGGGGATCGCTATGTGCTAGGATCTACATTTCAACATCCCCATCTCTGAGGCCAACACAAAACAGTACCATACAGACAGAGTAGCCTGACCCTGAACACATCCAAGGCCCCAGGAAAGTCCGGCAATGAGAACCTGACCTTTCCAAGAGGTCACTTCTAGAGATTGACACTTCCATGTAATGTATGATTTAGGGCAGAGATGCTACTTGTGACACTGAGATAGCTTGTACTCTACAGCACTTTGTGGTAAAACGCATGGGGCATGAATTGGAAGCAAGTGATCTTAGAAAGACAACATCAACAAGCCAGGACACAGGCTTCGGAGCCACTTCCCCCACCCGAGATCAACTTTAGAAGTACTGGTTTTCATTTCTACATTACACACAAATGCTGTTAGAAGTCAGATAGCTACAGATTTAAACACAGCTGCCAACCTGTATAAAGGTTCTCTGGTTGTCCAAGAATACAAGGCTTTTTACTGACATAGTTGAGAAATGTATCTCAGATACAACTGTGATAGTTGTGTAACCAAAGGCCACTTAAAATTAGATATTAAGTTTGCTTTTCTGAATCTTGCTTCATCCAGTCTATTTCATGATCATTTATTTTCCTGTTGACAGTTGAGGTCAGTGCAAGAGCACTAAGTCATATCTCACACTTGAGGAGTTTATGCAATAGCTGGCAACCAGACAATATTTCTGACATCTGGGAACTAATTTGCAAGAAAAGCTGGTGAAATGAGGCCATCCTGAGTTATAAACACAAGTCTAAATGATATCTTCCAGCTTTGCAGATCACTTTTTATAGAGTGGAAACTATGCAATTATGTGTATAGCTTCAACTGTCATTACAAAGTCTTTCCTACACACAACTCTTTCTTAATCAATGAAACAAACCATCAGTTTACAAGATTCTCTAAAACACTTGAACACATTAGAATACTGGAGAAACATTTAAAGAAAATGAATAATGAAACTTTATATCTCACACAGACAAAGAAAAACAATCCATGGGGATATTCAACCCTAATGACTCAGCTCTGCGTATTTTGGAATTTCTAGAAACCAGTAACTGTGCTGAATATTGTTTGTTACAGCAGCAGACACTTATGTGCAACTATTTGGTAACTGTAAATTTATCTATTGTCTGCTCAGACATTTGCCCAATTTTCCACTAGTCAGCCACCGTATCTTTAAGTGTTATCAGTTACCTATACATCGCAAGGTAACCTATAAATGTACAGTCTTGGCTAGCCCAGTATTCCCTCCACATAAAATAATTTCAAATACAAGCACTTTGCTGGAAAGTCAGGTCTTTATGCTTGTCTGTCTGTCACAGTTGAGGCCCTTCCTTCAGGTTCCAATATCCCTTTTGACATTGATTATGAAGTTAATTACTAGAATTAATTAATGAAGTTAATTACTACTTCTCTGGAGATATTCAAAACCTGCCTGGACACGTTCCTGTGCACCCTGCTCTGGGGGCACCTGCTTTAGCAGGGGGGTTCGACTGGGTGACCTCCAGAGGGCCCTTCCAACCCCTACCATTCTGCGAATATCAAACACACAAAAAGTTTATTATTATGAAAAAAAACCAGCTTTACTTGCCAAAAAAAAAAAAAAAAGATCTGTGGAAGCCAGCGAGAAACCTCAAGTGACAGAGAAGCCCTCATACACAGCTGAAGCACAAATTCAGCACAGTGATTTTCAGGGAGGAACAGCAATCTTTGCCTGGTACCTCCCTGCAGCAGATCAGCAGCTTGGAGCAGCTGGTTCTGCAGGTTCTATTATACCATACACTCTTCTTGGATTTCTACTTGAGTTTATTTTGATTCTTTGAACCACGTGTCCTGACTGCATCTGTGGTTTGAAGGTGTCCGAAGGGAAGCTACCCAACAAGCCTTTGCTGCCTGCTTTGCAGGAACCTCAGCAGACCACTCTAGAAAGCGTCATGCTATCTTGGCAGCTGTCACACGCAAACGACAGCAGCACATTACCACTTTCCCACATGGAAGCAAGCCATATTTCTGTTCCTGTTCACTCAGGAGTGACACCATCTCATGTGTCACCACATCAAGCACTGACACCACACTGAACCTCACTCCAATGCTGAGCTTAATTATCAGCCATGCAAGAGAAAAAAGTAAGGGAAGGAGTGCCCATAATGTGCTTAGCTCAACACTTCACTCTTTCAGATCGAATACAGGCATGAGCAGCATTACAATTTCCTCAGTGCCCTAGGTGGATTTTCTGGGGAGCCCAGGTGTTGAAGACTTGAGTGCACAATTAGAAAGTGCTCTATTGTAGAGACGAAAGATTCAGAAAAGGAGTTGGCAAAGACAATGGAAGGTGGGCATCAAAAAAAAAAAAGTGGAACTGCAAACATGAAGGAACAGCAGAGCTGGTGCTAGAAGACTGACATTTGATTGCCAGTATAAAGGTGTCCATGTAATTTGGTCCTTTAACAGCATAGGAAGCCTTCTCAGATTGTCACATCATAACACTAACACAAGAGCTTTGCATCTGTGTACACACATTCAGGATGAGCCACAGGACTTCACTTATTTGGATCTCATTGATTTGGACCCCTGTATGCCTTATGTGTGCAGCCAGAAAACATCTTCTGTTTTGGTTTCATCCCAAAAGAATATATTTTATGCATACTTGCAAAACTCTGCAATACAAGCTCTGTTCCCACTCACATCCTTTCCTCCTGGTACAAGAAGCAAACATGCCTAAAGACACAGATACATAAATATATTCAGAAGGGAATGTTATTATCTTTATAACTATTTCAATTCTTTAACATACTTATTAAAAGACCAGCACAGATGACCAGGAGGTTGGTCTGGTTTATCATCCTAGTAGATGAAGAACACTAAAGCACTTACAGGGTCCTTAACCCATGCCAGAAAGCATAGGTCATATACTGTCCGTGCTTCAGGGGGTTTGGGAGTTTTCGTGATAAATTAGTATTTTCATCCTAGGGAACTGACCACTCCCTTCCTGAAAGCCTTCAGTGACTCAAAACGATGAGAGTTCCCAATTAAGCCACAGATCAGCACAACCTCAAGCAATTAGCGTGTTCAGGCTATGCGCGTGCCAGACTTACTAATATACCCCCTTTATTTTGCACCACTCATGAATTCTGAATCAAGACGCTGTACAGCAGGTGAACATATCCGTATGACTTGGTCTGAAAAAAAATAATAGTTTTATTTGAACAGTAACAGTCATGCCAAGTGAATCTCTATGTTGCTCACACAAGACTAAGGGTTCCTCCTTCTTCTAACCCTTTCTCGACAACCACATAAGTACATCCCACAAAAAAAGTAATTTTTTTTTTTTCCTCCACTGTTCAACTTCCCATCCCCATAACGAATTCAAGGCACGGTGCCTTTGCACAACAATCAAATATTGTCTTCTTTTTTTAATCCAGTAGTGTAGAGGTAAAAATTGGGGAAAGCTCATGATGCGGAGAGTTACTCTAGAAGTTGTATTACTCTTGATGTATCTAGAAACACAAAATTCTAAGAAGTATGAAGTCTGGTCTACTTCCTAATTTAAGTAGTATAGTAGTTGCAAGTTATGTTTGCATTGTTATCAAATTGTTCCTTTTTCAAGAACGAATTTTTTAAAACATATTTAAAAGCAGATACATGCTTTCGAGGTATCTCTTGATATTCTTGAGTTGGGTGGGTGACTACATTGAGTACAGATAACTAGCAATTTCCAAACCTTAAAAAAAAAATATTTATTAACTGTTCTTCATAAAATTAAACCAAAATTAATCTATTGCCCCAAAACTTATTACTATTTTAATCTACTAGGGAATCACAGCCTGTAATAAAACAGGTAACAGCTTTTCCAGACAAACTTGATCAATCTTGCCTAGTTCAGTTTTTATTTAATTAGTTTCAGCTGTGTTTAGAATACAGATTTCATTATGCCAAGAGGATTTTTTTTGTTCCTGTTTTGCTCATTTTTTGCATGGGAGTTTCCTGGCAATCATTTAATTATCTCATCTATTATAAGAATTCTGTCGTCTTAGATACCTTTCCTACCACTGAGTCAGCTCTCTCTGCTATGATTACTGAATTTTAAAATCGGGGCATAACTCCTTACTCTCAAACCATGAAACGTCCTGCTTCTACATACAGGCAAGACCTATTAATGCACGCACAATAGATCACGTGCTTTTTTACCAAGGAAGCTATGAAATAGTAATAAATTTGAATTATTCATATACAGTATTAAGATTTTGCTGGCCTGTAAAATCAAAAGTCACCCCTCTTCCTGTATAATCTTAAGTTATTCTTCAGATTCCAAACACAACTTCTGATTCATCCTTTGTCACCTTAAGAAGTGACAGCCAGAGCCAATTTCCCCACTGTAACAAATTGTGGAAAATTCTTCAGAGGCTGATTTGCTAACACATTCTTTAAATCGGGCAAGAACAAATCACCGGCCATTGGGAGAAAGTAGAAATGGTTCTGCAAATTAGAACAGAAGTGGGGATATTTGGTATCAGCTGGAGCATGCTCCTTGGAACACTTTCTTATCTCAGTTCTTAGTTTGTTCTCCCCTCAAATGATGAACGGATTCAGGGCCATAATGAAAGAGGAGAGACAGAGACACAGAGAGAGCGAGCGAGCGCAAAAGCACTTGCCTCTGAATGAAGTACATAACCAGACAGAGGTCACAAACAAGGTGCCAGCCAGGGAGTGCCCACCGTATGATCCTCCTAGTTAGGCTTACTCCAGACTGCATTGTGCATGCTGGTCACCGGTAAACGTGCAAACCAAATCTAGATGGCACACGTAGTGCATCTGATGGGTCACGCTGTTTGTACAGCAAAATAACTCTCTGCTGAACAGTTCAGCAGCATGCTTTCAGCATTCCTTCCTCTGCGTGTCTGCCCTTCCGCTGTTGCTTCTATCAAAGCTGTATATTGGGACTCTGTTTAAGGAACAAAGCTGATTTTTTGCTGCCATATTAGAAAGAAACCATTAGATGAACTTTGGAATAGAACTGGAAACGAGCATTTCCTTCCAACCAGTCACAACGTGACACAAAGAACTCTGCAAAGTGCACTTGTTTGGGATAGAGCAAAACAAAACCAAGATACCATATCATCTCTTGTTTACCAGTTTCTACAGAACGAATTAGGAAGAATACGTTTTTCCAAACTTTTTTTTTTTAACCTGAAACTTACTATATCAATTCCCTACTCTACTATTTTTGTACTACATTTCCCTTTTTACACAAGTTGTAAAGGTGAGAAACAACTGTCATGACTCATTTCACTGAAGGAGGTGGGGGAGAAAGCGGACGGGGCATCTCAAACATGTCGAACAGAAGAGGTATAAAAGGTAGAGGGGTCTGTTTCCATTTTAGTTTTCCTTATGTTTAGATCTGAAGGTCTGTTATAGTAGAAACACAAAATCCAAACTGAAATACAACTGTTAAAAGAAATCATTAAAATACTTTTGCTCTCAAAAATGGACAGATACAAGACAAACAGTTGCAGGTGATTTATTACCAAAAAACTTTGATACAGTGGTCTGCAATTAGCCGAAGGTTTATAACAGTTCCTGGTGTGCCAGGATAGCATCACACATGAACTGAAGTATTGCATCTTTGCAGAAGCTGACCACAAAAGATGGTGGGGGGTTTGGGTTTTTTTCCTGTGTAAAAGTCCTCAGTGTAATCCAAATATTCTGCAAGTGTTACATGACTCAGACTGTTATGGTAAGTAGCCTTTTTTGTTTTAAAACTGTCATGAGTTTTCATCATAAGAATGTGTCTCTTGTAAACATTTCCAGTAGAAGAGGTATAAAGCTAGAGGTCTGTTCCCAGTCTAACCATGCCCAGGGATTTAGAGTGCACACAATCCAGTCAGAATTCAAACCCTGAAATTTATCTTTCCCCACCAGTTCAAAATGTGGTGACTCGCTGGACGTTTCACAAAAGACAACTTCTGTTTTTCTTCTAAGATGAAAATGGGTATCTTCAAGCATGAAAAGATTTAGTGCTACCGAAGATTAACTAAAAGAATTAACTTTATTCTAAGATGCTTATAAAACGAGTTTAAGGAGTCTAAACATAAAGGTTGCCGATTTTAAATTGCTAAGGTACCTTTACAAATCCTATTGACCCTTGGTTTAAATACACAGCAGTAAGATTATTTTTTCCCGGGAAAAAAAATCTAGCATACACTTATGTATTTGCTCAGCTTTCAGTAAATTCAATCTTAAGCCTACATGGCATGCCTTATACACTGCACATCCACCTCTTTTCATCATTAGGTGGAAGATGCAGTTGTGTTGCAGGTCACCCCTCAGTATTAGCGTTTGACCATATGGGTACTTGGTTCGCTCTCTATGAAAAAATTCTAGTATGATAAGCACGCCTTTATGAACACAAAGTACTCTTAAGTAAATACGAGTTTCTGTCCTACTTAAGTGCGTCCCCATTACAATCCAGGTGCCATTCGGATCCAAAACCAAATCGACTCCCACTTAACCTTACAGAGAACAGAACACAAAGGAAGTCCTTCTTGCATTTAAAAAGAAAGTTACTTTATAGTTGTCCCAAATCTATTCCTCAACTGAACAAACCTTCTCGGACTAGGGCAGAAGTATCAAACAAGCTGGGAAATCAGTGCCTATTCAAAGCTCTACACAAATATCTAGAAGATGGAAATCTCTAATCCAAATCAACACAAAACAGTCTTTGTGCTCTCACTCGAAATCATCTTCTACAGAAATGAAAAAAGCTTCAGGTTGCAAAGGGCTCCCCCTGGGAGGGGGAAAGTCTATGCTATGAGCATTAGAAGCCTCCAGGTTTCCTGACCCGTCAGATTAGTTTACTATAGATGAATTGTGCTTATTGCCCATTGAAGATCCTCGAGACCGCCTCTAGGACTTCTCTATCACACCAATTTTTTTTCTTGCAGTGGCATAACAATTTTTCAGAGTTTTTCTCACCTCCCTGTTCTCCAACATCTATAAATACCGCACAGCTTTCAGCAAACATGGTCATTGAAAGTCTCCTATTGTAGAATGACTTTTCGGTCAAGTCTTAATCTCACATGCACCCTTGCAAAAAGGAGTCTGAAAAGCACAGCTGGAGTCAGCTCAAAAGAAATCTTCAGGTCCTCATAGTGTGCGTTACAGTTTTATTTGTGTTTTGTTTTCAGGAGGTAGAGTGAGCAAGGGGACTTATTAATAGGTTTATATGAAACAAAAGTTCATCCAACAGAATTCTAATGACTTCAGCATGAATAGTAGATTTAAACAGGCTGACTTGAAGTCAGTGAAGTTACATGATAAAAGGTCATTATTCCCTGCGTTGTCTATATTTAATTTAGATTTTAACTCATTTTAAAGTTTAAAGCAGTTCCTGAGGTCCCAGCATTGTTCACAGACACAAAACAGAAGCCTTGTCATTACTTTGCATACAAGTATGATCATGGTGATGGAAAATATCTTTTCAAGTGAAAATAATGATTCTGAGGGTGTTTTGTGTGGGTCTTTAATCTTACTCTACATTGCTACAGTGGAAGCCGTATTAAATCATACTCTTGATGACATGAAGCCTGGTGAGCAAGAACACTGAAACTGCCAACTGCTGGTCCCCCCCCCCCTTCAAGAGACATGGAAAAGTCTGTAAATAATTTGTGCAATCGTGATCTTAAACTGAAAATACTGCAGCTAATGTATTTATGTTAATGTACTGAGTGAGTGCCAACATGCAAGCCTTCAGCAAATCTTGTACAATCTAAACTCAGTTTTCATTTGTAGACATAAATGTATATATCTGAGTAATTTTGATGGTTCAGTTTTATGAAGATCTCCACAGTATTTGCAGCGTGCTGATGAGACCCAGTCTAGATCATGATATAGCATTAAAAACAAACTTAATCTCACACTGAAGTTACTAATTAGAGCCATAGACAGCCTGTAAACACTTAAAGAATGATACAATTTTTGTAGATTTACAGTTACAGATCTTGCATGCATGCCAAAGGAATTAAAAATACACTGGCTACATTCTGAAGATGAATCAGCATTATTACGTGCTTCATTTTTTAACCTATTCAAACGTTTTGCAGAAGCCGTTTCACAACTGATCCTTAACATTCACTTGGTTCTGCTAACCGTCGTCTTCCCCTCTTAATTGAATACATTGAACATCCACATTGTAAGTTGCAGAATTGTGTGTTAAAAAGTAATTACTGCATATAGACTTAACTTCTCTATCCACTCTATTCACCAGCAACCTCTTCCAAAATTTTATATCAAGTCTGGGCAATGTACCAAACAGCCTCCTTTTAGTTAAGCTTGCTCTTACAAAGTTAATGGGTAGCTCTTCCATACACTATCACTTGCAGCCCTGAGGCACACATTAATTCAGTGATTGACTACTCCCTCATCTTCTTTATAATTTATTTCTGAATTCTTGTCTCCAAAAGGCTCACATTTACACAGCTCAGGCTGGACAGGGACCTGACTTTCACAGACCGAGTAAAGGGAAGTCTCTCTCCACAAGTACATTCAGTTCTGGTGGTTTTATTATATGGTGACGGCACTTGGTGAGCTCTTCAAGCCTCAGCAGCACTGCTGGTCTACATACAGAGCAAATGCAGACACTACCGCTCTTTGAGATACGGAGCAGCTTAAAACAGCACGTTTATGTTAGGTTATTGACTAAACATCACAAACCCAATTTCTTCCCAAACATGAGTATGTCTGTACCTGGACTGTCACATATCACTAACATACTCCTGAAACACCTGAATCACAAAGCACGCGAGCATTCTGCCATGACACGACTCACAACCAATTCACAAGAGGCTTGCTTTCACAAGTCGCTTCTCTGGCAGCCCATAAGACAAAAGTAATTCAGGCAGAAAGCATCTTCCCCTGAGGAAGTCTGCCACATCCCTTCACAAAGGATGCCAGAGCAGAAGCACATACTGTTAGCATGCTGCAAATTCAGGAGTGCCAATACCACTCTGAATGCTAAAGCTATGGGTAGACACACTGTGTGCTGCTGTGGGACTGTGGTTGTCTCCATGCCACCCTCTTCCTCTCTCATTTGGGTAACTAGCAAATGACGCAAGAGGGATAGTGGGACGCTGCCATTAGTGTATAATTTTCTTGGAAAGTTATTTTCAACATTTCCGGAGCTTTGGACTTCAGGAAAATCATCTTCAAGTCTACCTCTGTGGCTGAAAACCTTTGGCATCGGCACTGAAATCAGTTGACACAGTGTGTAATGACTATTGCTAAAATCCAACATCCAAGTAAGGAAACTAAAGGGATCTATTCTTTCTTAGCTGTGCCATGGAATTAGGGGACCCCACCTGACATCCATTAACGTTAACAGAAATTACATGAAAAATTTCCACATATACCAATGAGAGAATATAATCACTAAATTTAGAACAAAAGTATGCTGGAGAAGAAGCACCCACTATTGCTTATATAAAGAAAGAGCTGACCAAAAATTTGTTTGATGTACTATGGTGCGCTGCAATTCCTTTGAGGCAATTTATGATTCTTGGCTATTCCATAGCTTGTCATTAATTCATGA
Organism: Steatornis caripensis; assembly: GCA_013398225.1. Taxonomy (NCBI): domain Eukaryota; kingdom Metazoa; phylum Chordata; class Aves; order Caprimulgiformes; family Steatornithidae; genus Steatornis; species Steatornis caripensis. The sequence goes on from VZSC01002419.1 coordinate 1,154,475, forward strand.
AAGAGTCTTCCCAGAAAAACTGAAATTAAGGAAGGACATAAAATACACCAGTAGGTTACACACCTCACAAGCAAAAGCTTCCTTTCACGCACTATGAAGAGCAACAAATATTTTAATGACTGATCAACAAGGTGTGATCTCTGTACAAAGAGTAGGCTCACTACCCAAAACCTCACGAATATATCTTCAAAAAAATCAATGCCTAAAGGAAAGTATGCTAGACACACATGCAGCCTAAACAGAAAAGGAGAAAAATAACAGGAAAGGGCATTAGAAGTCAGAGAGTCAGAGAATGGGAACATGGTACTGCACATTGTGGTAAGATCCACAAAGGGGAATTTTATGCCAAGCTCTCAGCAGAATGTACATGGCTCGAAGTTTCTTCCTTATACAGAACATTTAGTTAACAGGAGATTTCACAGGAGTGAAATCTGGACATACTTCAAATAGCTGGGCTGCTCAAAGTCTACAACTTCTCTTACTCTGCCATGGTGACTGGCTTGTATTTCCAGGGAATATCCCTTTCACTCTCAAGACAGCTTAGTTTCTTGCTGCTGCACGCTACTACTAAGGGGGTGGGGAGAGGATATATCTATTCTATTCTAGTGAGAAGTACAACTTCTTCAGAAAACCTTGCAATGTCCGTTAAGTCCATGTTTGAGACCACAAGAAGGGGTGGGCCACAACTGAAGAGATCACAAAGAAACCTTCACTGATAGCACAGCCAGGTACCTTAGTTCTCACACAGGTCTTTCTTCAGTAAATGTAAAAGATAGACTAAAACATGAAATTTCATATGAAATGAATGCATGCCTGTAGAGGTTAGTACAAAGGAGTAAGCAGCATATTTCTCAGAGTGAAACATCATAGCCCAGGGTTTACCGTATTAGCCAAATCATAAATTTGTTAGGTAGAATGACTACTTTTCCCACCTATCTAGTATCTTAAAAATGGAGTTTTAGCTCTGTGGTGTCTTCAGTCCAGACACATAATAAGGTCTAAGTACAAGATGAATTGCAGACCACATTCTGGACAGACCTACTCCAGCAGACATAAGAACTAGTAAAATGGACACGCCTTCCACCCCCCAACCCTCCCCCCCCAAAAAAATCCAAACCAAACAAGTCAACAACAAAGAAAAGCTACCACTGATGAATGTGCTCTGAGACTTTCTCCTGGCTACCTCCCTTTGAAGGTGACCCACTGTATGTCTTGCTCTACAGCCAGCAAACCTCAAAGTCCACACTCCCAGGCTGAGGAAATACAAAACCAGTCACCCCAATCGAGTAAGGAAAGTTATAGGCTTTGAGTTGCCTACCTATGTGAGGAATATCCACAGAGTGACTGGCAGTTATTCCCATTAAGAAATACAAATGAGATTTATGTTTCATAATCCATAGACTACTAGTGTTTAAAATATTAATTCAAGAAGCTCACTATATTAAAAGTACAGAATACTGGAGAATATAGTCAATACATGGAGACAAATGCATATTCACTATGTTTTTTTTAAAATCACCATTCAAGCCTCCTGCTTGTCAGGTTTGACTTTGTACTTGTATTAAACTAGAAATAACTTTGGCTTAAGCAGTTTCTATGGGTGGTGTCCACCCTCCCTCCCTCCCTAGCCTGAAAGCTGAGGAATACATAAATTAACACGAAGCTTCCTTCCCCTGAAGGTTTTGTTTAATTTTAGAAGCGTTAGGGAAATGCTAATGTCACATTTTGTTGCATATTTTCCACCCGCATGTGGCATATGCCGAGAAGGGAAATAACACTGTTTGTCATTATGACTTTATGGCCAAGGAAGAAGAAATTAAAAAAAAAAAAAAAAGGGACAGAATTAAACCTGTAATTCATAGATCTGTTAAATACTGTTCTCTGCTATCCAAGCTAGATTAAATAGTTTAAGGTGAATTCAAGGTTCTTCTGCTTCCCCAAACTGCTGATTTATTACAAACCAGGACAAAATAGCTTTCATCAAGAGCATCTCCATGTGAAAAGTTTGACTTATCAAACTGGGAAAAAAGTTCTGACAATTTATTTGCCATTTTCAAATAAACCCTTACTTACACAACTTCTAAGTTTAAACATTGTAGTGAGTGATAAGAATAAAAATCACTAACTGAAACAGAAGGACTTGGGAATAAGCAAAGTAGACCAAGACATTTAAATATTTACAGATTCAAAATTCCATAAAATGGGAAAATTGTCTCCTATCCAGCTCAAGTGCCACACATGACTGCCCTGCATAATCGAAATAAATTTTAGAAGACACTTAAGTGTGTACACATAGAAAATGAAGAACCAATAACACATTCTGGTTTTTTCTCCCTAAGATACTGAGAAATACCTGTATAATTTCATTTCCTTTAGGCTTCGTTAGAACAGACACTGGAGTTTATTCAAGCATCAAGATGCCACTTTAGATGTCACTTTATTTCTAGTGACTACATGTCACTTTATTTCTTTTAATTCCTCCGGATACCTTAAGCCAGTATCCTCCTTGCATCAATCCTATGTCTAAGTTGAGAAATATTTGGTCCACATTTTGCTTCCTCTTTTGCGGTCTGAAGCCACCATAGAGAAATATGACAAGAGAAACTAGCATGGTGCTTATGGCATAAATTAATGCAAAGCTGTATTTTCAGCACTTCACTTTTTAAAGTAAAACAGTGATGTAACTGCAACTTTGAGTCTCATAGCAAAGCCAATCATTCCAACGAAGAGCTTTTTTTAATGTTGAAATGCATAAGAAAATTACTATTACAGGCTAAGAAAGGGCTTATTGTCTGTCCCTCTGTTTTCCGTCAAGAGCAGCAGCAACTCTGACTGAGTTAAAGAGCCTGCATTGTCCACAATTTCTCTGGGATAACCGCATTACAGTCAAGGAGGCTGTGCCACGGAAAGAGAAGCACCAGTTTTCCACAAATAGAGTGTATTTCAGAACATGATGCTCTGAAAGAAGATAAAAAAGTAAAAATTGAATCCAAACCAGCTTGCTCTCCTCTGGGTAGACCAAGTTGTCTGTAAGGAGCATCACTTTCATTTCTTCCCAGCCTTAAAAAGATACAGTACAGCAGTACTGGAAAATTAACCCAATGCACAGCTCACATGGCTAGAAACACTTCAAGTCAGAAAACCCTGTTTTGCCTAGATCATTACAGGCTTTATTTTTATACACACACACACGTATTTAATAAATACACAGATGTTACTCACTACCTTATTGCATCAAAACACAGTATCGGATCATTCTCCAAAAGACAGCTTCACACTTTTTCTTCATTCATGTTTTCTTTAAGCTACCTGCCTGTCTATATCCAGAAACATTAGAGCAGACGGGTATTGACAACTACTATACAAGTGCCGGAGATCCCAGTGGGCAGCAAAAAACTTCAAATGTCGATGTCATTGACCACTCAGAGAACCCTCAACTTCTACAAACTTCGAGATTTCAGAGATCTTGTAATAGAGATGTGCATTCACTTGCAATTACAAGAACTGACATATTTTGTGTGTGGAGGTAACTTGCACCGCAGTGTGCCACTGCTCTTTGACTGTGGCACACACATGGGTGCCTAGGGGGAACACAGACGGAAGGAGCAGCATTTGCGGCCAGCTGATGCCAGGAACCTTAGCCATGCTGCTAGGTCACTTTTTTAAGGATTTCCAGCTGGTAGCTCGCTGACCCACCAGCCCAGCACCAGTATTTTATGCTTACCCTGCTGTTGAGACACACTATACACTAAGGAAACCAATTTTGTAGGAAGACTGGGGATTCAGGCCCAAAGCCAGCATGAACAGCCATGTGGCAATTGCTTGCCAACCCTTAGACCTTCAACACAGAACCATTAACTAGCTTGCAGAGTTTATAAAAATCCAAATTAATAGCTTAGGGAAATAAAGAAAACAGTGTTATTAGCAAGGCAAACATCCCATTACCTCTTTTTCATCTCAGTAAAGCAGTTAGATGCTCTGCTGAGCTTTCCACAGAATACCTCCAGTGGATGCAGAAACCAGAAACATGACATTTCTCAGGCTTTCCATCAGAATTTTCCATGAATTTGGGTTTTAGACATCACTAGGCTCATTACTGAAAAGAGACTAAGCCAGAAAGACTGTACAGTATCGGTATTACCATAAAACAGAAATGCGAAAATAAGTTTTGCTTGGAGTCATATGAGGGAAGGGAGAAGGGGAAAAAACCAAAAGATTAAAAAACCCAGAACACTCGAATTGTAACTGGAGGATTTTGGGAAAAAAAAAAAAAAATCAGAAAAGAAACTGTAATCCCATCACGATCATTCTCTCATAGAAGCTGGAGAAATTGCTTTCTGTAAAAATAAACAGAAATGAACATTTCTGTATAGGCCATAAATGCCAGAACATTGAAGAAACAACTTTAATGTAAGGACTGAAAGGATAAGTAATAAGCTGGCAGGGCCGCTTAGACGTTTGTGAACTCTTACAAATATTACCTACCACAAGTCTAAATCACTGCCAGCTCTGCCTTATGTTAGCCTATTTTAATATCTTAACAACTCCTCTGCCAGAGGATAACTGACCTGTTACAGATTTTCTTCTAGTGCGTACAAGATAGTGTCAAGTAAATAAGTTCTCAGGGAGGCTAGAAATATACAAATTTTGTTTCTAATCTTTTGGAAGGACTATTACCTCAAAGCATGATTTAATAACTTTTTAAGAGCTTTTTACGTTGATGAAATCCCAACATAAAACTAAACATTTTAGAGTAATAAGGGTTGCAATGAGTACCAGTGTCCACAGAATAGATGAGCGAGGATTAGATTTATCAAAATTGTATTATGGATTACCTAGAATAAACTTGTATAATAGTGGGCTCCACTTTTCAACTGGATTCTTCTATTTGCTAAGGTAAGATGACTGGCACACACATACACAAATCTATATGGACTCAATTAGATATTGCACCCCCACTAATTTAGCCTAAAATCAAGCAGTATGATAGAATTTGAATCATCAGCTCCATTTCCTTTTCTGAATTGTCAAACTATATATCAGTATACCTGAACTGGCTGACAAACAGAACCACAAAACAAACACACAGAAAAGACATAGCTTAAGACCACCGTGCACCACGTTGCAGAGCACGTGCATCGACAAATTCATCAGCATTCATTGCTGACTAGAAAAAGGACTGTGCCTAGTTTTAATATTCTCTACCAGAAAGAGAGAAATATGTGACTTGGAAACAAGAGAATGACTGGATCTTGAGAAGCTGCTTTAATTCTATAGGAAAAACAATGTAACAATAATGCCAGCCTAATAAGACTTAATTTTCCTCTTAAAGTCATATGGCAAATTAGCAAAAAAGAAAAAAAAAAAGTAGGTTACCCCCCATACATGTTTCCCTATCTGCAGCAGAAGCCCATAGCAAATGCAGGAATTACACAGCAATCACTGCTGCATCCGCTTTGATTTCCAACTGCGGGGAGAGAAGACTGAAACTCGGAACAGAAAAACCTTACAGCTTCTCCGAAGGCCAGCTGGATCTGCTTGCTTCACTAAGCACAAGAGAGTCCCTACTCCTGCTTCCGAGAATCCCTTGGCCCTGTAGATGTGTGTAGCCATAAGATTTGCTGGGGCTTAAGATCTGCGTATCTTTCCAAAGCAGCACTTGCCCTCATCCATTTCTGAATTAAAAGTCAGAACTAAACATCGAAACTCCCATGGGGGTGGCACAATGCTCTTTTGTTTGTCAGTGAACATATTCCTTAAAGAACATTCCCTATGGAAGGGTTTTGTTGTTGTTGCTTTCGGTGAAGAAGAAGGGTGAAATGGGTGCTGTCCCAAGCAGCTATCAGACGGCAACGGCTTAATTTTTTACATACATGAACGAGGAATATAGGTATGAATTACAATGAGGGTTACAATTCCACTGTTAAGATAAGCATTTAAGTTCTCATATCCTGCAAGGATAACAGCGTGGGCATAGCCTCATATTTCTACAGAGTCCTAATGATAACAGTTTCAGATGGCCTGAATTTAGATATGAGACACGTGGCTTTATTAAGACTTTGAAACAAATAGTCTAGATATTAAAAACGCCACATTAAAATACAGTGCTTAACAACTTCCAGAGCAATTCACTTCAGATGCACGCTCCCTGCTTTCGTGGTACACAACCGAGATAGAGTGCTCCATTTTCTCATTTAGAAGCTGAGTCTTTGCCATAAAGATGCTTTCCCGCTGGTAATCGGGATGTTTCAGAAGATACAAGCAGTCATCCAAATACTACTTTAAAAACCCACGTTTCTAGAGTGATAAATGTTACTCTTATTCCCACTGCAACTTTTATGTACAACTGCAGGCTGCAGCATAACAAAACTGAAAGATTTTAAAATTCTAATAAGAAAAAAATCCTGCATTGAAGCAAATACTGTGTTTTATAATGCTTGTTCTGTTCTTGCCCAGAGAAATTTAATATGCTAATTTTCTGACTCCAGAGACAAAGATCCCTTTGCTTTTTTTAATGCCTATCAACAAGACGGAAATATTATATCTTTATTTTGCAGGGATGCTGTAAGATAAATCTGTTAAATATTTGTGGGACGTTACAGCACTAACAGGGCGAACGCATAGAAAATGTCTGCAGGTAAGACGAGAGGACCACAGAAACAAGCCTGACCTACTGCTTTAGCTGAAAGCTAACACTTAAAAGTTGATCCTCTCCATGTGGTTATCCCTTTTCCCATTTGGAAAATGAAACACTCCTTTACTTAATCTGTCATTGAGAGTGAAACAGACCATTTCTGTCCACAGCACTAGAGTCCCAACCAGACCCTTCCATCAGTGACGATTATTACAGTTTTCTTGCTGCGGATGAAACAGGGTAAGGCATTTCGTTGATCCCACTTAGGAGTGGAATATAGAGGCTTTAAAAAAATCTTTTAGACTTCCTCATTCTATAATATATAAATAACATCGATTCACATATTATATTACAGTATGACTTCATGTCATTACCACTGAATAGTCATCCTGGAAAGTGAAAGCCACAGCTATAATGGATACTGCACATCCCACTGGATAAAGGTGTGACTTGTCTCCTCTGCTTTCCCACATACAGCCTCTCCCCCATTCCCAAACAGAAACTGTACACCTTTTCACGTGTCAGAACCCTTTCCCACACGACGCAGCCACGTCCGTGTTACCGCCCCTCTGTCCCAAGTGCCGTCTGTGCTCCAGAGGTAGGTAGGAGACAGCCCCTCTTACAGAGATGATCCAATCAGTCACGTTCCCCCTTGTATTTTATTTAGCTTTGAAGCCTAACGCATCCCGCGCACATGTGGGCGCCCGGCTTTGAGCACCAGAAAGCTTGGCTGCTTTTACCAGCCGTACCAGGCCAACTACTGAGACAGAACCTCCATCTACAAAACTTGTCTTCCCTCCTCATGTCCTTAAACAGTTTTTGCCAAACACACAACACGCCACACAACAAAAAAATAAATCCCAGAACGCTATCATTTACTCACTCTGAAAAGATAAAACAGATTTTGACTTTCTTTAATATATTTGTCCAATTTCAACACGCTAAACATATGTAAAGTTACCAGCCCGGTTCACAGTTTCAGCAGCTATAAGGATCTCTCCTTTTTTCCAAATGCTGGAGACAGTCTTCCTAGCAGGCTTTTAAAAGTCTTACTGTGAAGAAGAAGTGTTGGCTGTACAGGTCAGGAAATCATTTCTTTAGGCAAGTTCCAAAGTACACCGGGCCTGAGATGCTTTGAAAGCCCGTCTGCCAGCCGGCTTTGTCCCACTTTGAAAAACAAAAGGAACTCTTCAGAAAGCACTTTCTTAAAGCTGTTAATCCTTTAAAAAGAAACAATTCTTACATTATCCACCCTATAAAAGCAAACAACAGAGCCCAAGGGAGTCTTTCTGAATGGTTTACATAGTTATTTGCATACTGTATACATTTTAGAAGGTACCTATTCAAATAGCTATCACAGAGCTGTAACACATGAAAAAACATCTTTTATTTTGTTTTCTTGAACATGTAAATGAAGAACACTTACTTCTATTCAGGAAGTGCAGGCAACAATGACATACAATCGACTAAGAAAGAAGGTATTCAGCAAACACAGATCAAACTCATTGCCTTCAAAACTGCAGGCTTATTTGCTATTAAAAAACCCCCCACAAATTAATTCATTAGGAGTATTAAAGAGAAAACTGATGACATCTCCTGTCATCCTGAGAGTACATAACCCCTAAATGCTGAGCTACGGATGGTTCCACACCCAGATCTCCCCCCATGGTATGATGAGTACCATCTAAAGTCATCTGCATCAGTCCTCAATAACCACATCAAGTGCAACAGGGACTTGGGGAACTGCTAGATCCACACATTCCACTCATTTTCACAGTAAGTGTTGCTCAGTATCTCAACGATAAACCAGATCATTTAAGCAGTTTGTAATATCCTCTGGAAGAGCAGTCACAAAATCCAGTATTTCATTAAAACATAAAAACATGGTCATTCAAGCAGACCAGAAGCAAGTGTGTCATTCAGTCCAGATAAGTGCATATTACAGATGAGCAAGATTATTTTAATCTTTAAGACTTTACCTCAAATTCAGGATACACATTATAGTGTTACTGAACTGACACCAGGAATTAATGCACTACTAAGCCTATTGTTACTGTGGTGCAACTTTTCTTGTTATAAAATGCTATTGCAAAACCAGAGCAATATGCAGTGGAAGACATGCTACCAGACAAAATTCCAGTAGCAGAAGCCACCCAAAGTAGCTGTTGTCCCCAGAACTCTGCTCATTCCAACACAGCCAAGCAACAGAGTCCACATAGCTGGAAGGACTAGACTCTCAAAGCAAGACCTGACTTCTGCAGCTGGTTGGGCGTTTTTTTTGTTGTGTGGGTTTTGTTTTTTTTAAGAGTGTTTGTGTCTTATTTTTTAAAAAAAATATTTTGTGCGACACTCTGTGAATGCTGTTTTAGAAAGAGTGACTTATCTCACAAACTTAATACCCAAAGAGACATGGGAAATGGATTGTCTGATTTCATTCCGAGATCAAAAAAAACTTCTGACATTTATTTGGCTTTCTGCAAGATCTCTCAAAGGGCAAATACAGTTAAGAGCTTCCCCCCGCCCTTGGGAGTGAGGGATGTTACCACAGAAGAGAAACAATGCTGACTGCTTGCATCCTTGCATAAGAATACAACAATACTATGTCTTCAACTGTAGAGAGTGGAAAGTAAAGGATGACTGTACTCAAAGTATCCAAAATCTTCATGCCAAAGCTTTAAAATGTGACCAAGATGAAAGATAATTAATAATGCTCTTTCACAGTATATGCACAGACAGCAGTGAATCCCAGTCTCTCCATGCATCTTTAAAGGATAAAATACTAAGTTTGCTAAGCTTTTCAAAGTACTTCTTCCTGCAACATTAACCAAGCTTTTTATTGTTTGTTTTGCGTTTTGTTTTAAGCAGGCTTATGCAAGCTCCATTTAACTATTGATGAAGACAGGAAATTAATTTAAATTCTTATTACTCTGCTCAAGTTGCAACAGAAGTCCAGGTAGGCCGAAGAGTCCCTTGCCACAGATTTCTACTACATAAAGGCATTACTGAACAAAAGTTGTGTGTTACGTGATGCGAGGGGGGTGAGGGTGGGGAGTGTGCATTAGATTGCTCTGACCATCAGACCATGTTCTGAGGATGTGACTAGTATGAGAAGGCCTCTCAATTCAAAATAACAATTCCCATGCTGCTGATATTACTGAAATTCTCCCATCCAAGTGAAATCTGTACGTGCTTAATTTGTTCCAGAATACTGAGATGGTCACAATCCTGACAGCATATAGCTGAAAAACTATTCATTCATCTCAGCAAAATAGTCTGGCACCTGCAGTATTCTACTTTGACTGCAAAAAAACAGAATAATTCAAAGTTTTCATTGTGCTTCACTTATGTGACAAAAGGCAGAATTGTACCGGAGTGTAACCCAAATGATTCAGCCTTAACTTTGGTTTTACTTATCCTATTATTTCGTCCTGAAGGAAAAAAAAAATAAGAAAGGAGAGGGAAAGGATGAAGGTTTCTTCGTTCCCTCTGAAGCAGGTGCATAAAGCTCTGTGAAGAGACCACTAATTTAATTGATATCAATATACTTGCTTCTACTCAGCGGTTGCAGGGGCATAATCTGCAAGAGAAGTATGTTTTTTAATCTTGTTCTGAATGGCTGCAACGGTTGACCTAGTTTCCATTTATTACTGCCTTGTGTTTTGTGTTGCCATTTACATCAGTGTTAGCTGGTTGTAACGCAGTACTCTCAGGGTGCATCTTGTGCCAAACCTAAGAATAGCTTTATATTCTCCCTAAGAGAATACATAAAAAATGAAGTCTCTTATGCAGTTTAGGATTATGTATATAATCGTACATCACAGACAGATGTCTATCTGGAACTAGAAGGTTTTTTCCTGAAGAGGTCTCTGAAGTCAGCCCTATCCCGCCCTATCCCTTTAGTAGCAGGAACAGCTTTCATTTCCTCCACTGCCTTACTGGAGCTCCCACGAATCAATGGGGGCGGTGGGGGAGAACCTCTCCAATTTTGCCATAATTGCTATAAATTGACCAGAATGGATATACAATCAAGCATGTGCTTTGTATACAATGCGATATCCTTAACTGAGTTCTCAGGGATGAAAATTAACTATTGCATCTGAACTTTTCAACACTGTCAAGCAGTTGCTAACTTTTAACGAGAGTATGTCCACTCGTACATCTGCCTAGTTACGGACACTGACAATCTGGCCACACGTTGTTTAAAAGGTATAGTACAAAAAGGACTAGGAAAGTCAGCATTTTTTTTTTTTCTAAAGGAGGAATGGGAAGTGTTGTAGTCTTAAAGACATAGCATGCAGGAAGTCACTTAGAGCTCTGCACCCATGGATCCAGCTTGAACTCTTGCATCTTTAAGTGATCCGCTAATGTTTTTTACAAATAAGAACACTTCTACCAAGCAGCCTTCCTCTGTCTCAAACCAATTACTTAAAGAGTTAACATAAAAGATTTAGGTGTACTCGCATTGCTTTTTAGTATATTATTTTCTTATGCAGCACAGTGGTATTTTCCATATGAAAGCCCCGAGTCTGAAACAATACCCAGTTATCACAATCTACTAAGACCTGCATTTTAAAACATTTTAGAAGTGGTTTTGGATTACGATTTAGTGGCACCTTCTTACCAGCCGAAGTGGTAACGAGTTGCAAAACCACTGCCGAAAAAATTGACGTTACAGAGTGCAATGCTGCCATCTGCTGAAAATTGGCCTAATAGACTATTTCCAAAGGTTCAGTTATAGGCTTTTGACCATTCTAAGCTATTTAGACCTATTCAAATCTCATTTAATTTAATGAAGAGTAACAAATATTTGGGGATCAAGCATTTGTGCATACACATACAAGGTCAACTGTAGTCAAGTACAGTAGCTCTACGTCCCTCGAATAGGACGGCCGCCCAACACTCAGTAATAACCCACGTTACCATGTGTTGTGTACAGTGCAGCACTGTAGCCTTGCAGAAGGCTCCCCCTGCCAGCAGCTGGCCCCAAAAGTAACATTTCATGCATAGCGATGACTCTGGAATAGGACATCCAAGCCTGCAGGTTCCTCTGGCTACGCACAAAGGAAAGCTGCGCATCAGGGTGAACACCATTCCCCCCAGCAGCTTGGGCTGGTGTTCCAGTTATCAAGGCTGCACCCAAGCACGGCAGACTTGTTAGAAAACAACTTTGGAGTCCGTATTTTTAATGCATTTTTTATTTCCCCACATCTAGTCACAGAATAATGAGTCATCCTCTTTTCGAAGTGATGGATACGGCCTGCTGTAATTACCAAAATTCATATCCAATTTGCCAACAGACAACATTTTGCATCTGTGGGCCAAACCAAAGTTGTTCGCCTAGCAAAAGCTGCTAAAGAAAAAAAAAAAAAAAGGAACTTATGAAAGTACCACGACGTCATTTTTACTGTGACCTAAATCAGCTGCGGTAACCAAATTTAAGCACGCATACGGAGCTCTTGTGTAATACGGTCTGTCTTGTACGACCGTTACCCATGAAGCAGTCTGACGTTCATGCCCTGTCCTCTACTGACTCTACAATCAATATTGGCACTTCTCAGATAAACGGGACTAAAGAGTTTATCCTAGTACAACACTTCAAGCGCACGACAGATATTTTTGTTCCCATTTCACCAGTATAAATCTGAAATAACTCAACTGAGTGAACACGGACCTCAATTTCTATCGGTATAAACAAATCGAGGATGTGAGCCACTGCACCAAGTTTAGTCATGCATGGCTTTACCAGATACAGATGCTTAACAGTACAAGCCTGATGCCTTGCGCTGAAGTAAACAAGAACAGAATTACAATATACCACTACTGTATTAGAGTAGTAGTTGATAACAACTTTGAACAGAATGTAAGCAATGTAATGGGGAAAACTGAACAGGAAAATAGGTCTCTTCTGTATTCAGGAGGACAAACAAACTCATGAAATGATGACTGTTACACGGGCTGCCTCTTTGTTACCATCTCTCATTTCTTCAAAAAATACATTGGAAAAATTAGCCTTCAATCGTATCATTCAATTTGGTGCAGCTCCACACTAATTATGATGGATTCATGCTGCATCACTTACATTGATAAAAGGAAATTACCAGGAGATTCCAGAAGCATTTTACTGCACTTATTTCCAAGCATAAACTCTTAAGGGTTCCACTGATGTCTGTCAGTTTGATTATGGTATGAATCACATACCAAGAAATACTATCAACTATGTATTTCTAGGCAGTTTTCGTTCTAGCAGTAGCACAAAGAAAAGGCAAAAAAGCCTTTGCTCAGATTAAAAGCATTCATCCTTAACTTCATTTTCTTATAGGATGAAGAAAGCCAAATTTCAGGAAAAAAATTTAATGTCAGTAAAAAAACCCCTAAGATGTAGTAAGCTGACATTTTACACTTAAGTTGATAATTTGTGAACTTCATATTGTTCAACACATGCACAAGATGAAAGAGTTTATCAGTAAAACAAGACAGAAACAGAATGCATGGGAAACAGTCACAGGGACACTAAGCTACAGCAAAGCCTCATTTACTCCGAGTAGCTCATAAACACCAACTCAGTGAAGAATGAGCAAGAAGCATTTTTGCCAGATTAACACTCATGTTTACAATTCCAAGCCAAGGAAACAGTAAAGACAGTAGATTTGATTACTCAAGAGACAGAAACAGCTTTTTTTTTTTTTTTTTTCCACTGTGCAATGGGCAACACAAGGTTGAAGTTGCAGCCTCCGGTGCTACAGGACAAAATTCGTAAGTCTGAAGTCCCCTCAAGGTTTCTTGCAGACCACCAGCATGGTTAGACTGATGCATGGTAACTTGAACTGACCACTACGCAGGACTTCGCAGACCATTGGTGGTCCATGAACATCAAGAAAACATCTGCCCTATCAAGTCAAGTGATCACAAGACACACGCGCAGGATGTACAGCACACAAGGAACTGAAACATTCAAAGGCGGGGCCAAGTTCTCCTATGATTTCAATGGATGCAGTTCCACTGACAGCGGTGGGTTTTGGTTGTTTTTTTGGTTTGGGGGCATTTTTTGTTTTTGTTTTGGGGAGTTTTTGTGGTTTTTTGTTTGATCGTTTTTTTAAAACCTCCTACAGGACCCAAGCCAGATGGCTAAATGCTGCTAATACCCCTTCAGGATTATTTATTGAGTGGGACAGCTAAGACCAGCACTTCCATAGCTTGTAATCACTACCTTTCCCCCCTGCCCCAGTTTGTCTGTATTGGTTATAATTTTCTCTCAGGATATGGCTTGTTAGTCTCCAACGCATATTGTTCACATCTCCTCTAAGATTATTACTTCACAAATGCAAGTACAATTGAATTTAGATGTGTTGTTCTTATTTCAACTGTATCCAAACCACAATTGTTATTGGAAACTTCTGGTCTAAGTTACTTTCCAAATTGACCCTTAAACCCCACTTTCTTATATTGTCCAGCAGTAATTTAATGGAGTGAGCTACAAGAATTTTCACCCCATTATCCCACGGATTAGCTTCCAGAAAAAACAAGCAACTTCAGTAGAAATATTCCATATAAAAATTAAATACAGTCCAATTTGTACTTCAAATCAGCATTCACTGGAGACAGCACAGAACTGTAGTTTTCCAATTACCACACTGCGCAAGTAAGCAATCTTGAAGCAACAGTTCGTCAACCTGACCAACGCTGCTAGCCATCCTCCACAACGCCTGGCTCTACAGAGGTCACACACCAGTAATACCCTTCCCCCTTGTGAAAATCCTGGTACGCATTAAACCAAGCTCGAAGCCAAGCAAATCTAAGCTCCAAAAGCAACTAAAAGATGCCCAAGCTAGAGAATTTACTGTGCTAAGGGTTCATTCTGCTATTTGCCTTAATTAGTACCTCACTTGTGGAAGGGACCTGTTGATTTCTGAAGGTCCTCCTCATTCCAAATGGAGCAAACAGAAGCCAGATCACTCAGCCACAGTGTAAGCCAAACACATCTGTTGGGACTGCCTTGGGTCTCTTTCTTGCCAGAATGTAAAAATGTTATCATATCAAATGACATGTAAGAACATTGCTTAGGTGGCTCTCATGTATAATAGAGTAGGAGACAAGTGCTGCCTTATGTCAGCAGCCAAGTCTATTTAAATACTACATAAAATGTGAAAGACAAGAAAAACAATTTAGCACTAAAAAATTCTCTTCTTCCAGTGCATGATGCACCTAGCTCAATGCAAAAAAAAAAAAAGAAAAGAAAAAAAAAGTTTTAAAAGTCAAGTCACAGACGTTTATCAGATCATCTACTAAAGGAGCACTATGCTGATTATATCCTCCAACTCAGCAGCCACAGAGCAGGAAGTCCCCTCCAAAATTACAGCTGCCAAGCACAGCAGCCTTCACACAATTTATTGGTCTGTCCACACAAATACATACATAGGAGGTGATTATGCCCTTCTGACTTCAGGTGTCATCCAGGAGGATCGTTTCCACAGTTTTATCAGTGGATGTTCCAAACTGCTGCTGTTCTTCCCAGCAATTGTATTTTGTGGTTCTACTTCCATTTCCTTCACTATGTATGCATAAGCAGGAGACGTATCTTTGGCCTGAATTATGTACCCTACAGTTTGTGCTTCTGCTTTCAACTAGTATTTACTGCTGAATCATGCCAAAAATCACACATACTGAATACTGCAGTGGACCATACTGTAAAGCCCTGTGAATTTCCTGGTTTCCTTGCAGCCAGGCATAAGCTTCCCGTTACTTTGTGCCAGTCTTTATTCTCTTATGGAACATGAAGCAAATTCACTGACGTCAGCGAAATTGCGCCTATCTGTATTATATATTAATACTACATTTCTAGAACACTCACCTCGATCTTGATTCTTTGACAGTTTGGCTTTTACTTTCAGAGGTATTTAGACGACAGAAGCTACTCCTGCAACAATACTTCAAACACATTACATCTGCAATAAGAGGTGTGTTTGCTAGATAGCCTTTAGAGCATCCAGATGCTTAGAAGCAGGCAAACATCAACATCAGGCAGGCATCCCTAACCAGCTCTGGAAATTTGTCCAAGTGTTGTCAAAAGGGCTACGGTTATTAGAAAGCTAAAGACAATGGGGCAAGCACCCTAATTCTCCATTAACGCATTTGCCTTCAAACACAGACACACCAGAGCACTCCTAGCACCCCCAACGAAACACAAGTTTTCAACTCCAGAAAAAATTAGATTTTCAAAGATATGATATGTTAAGAACTTAAGAAATAACAACACAGCCATGTCAATGTTTCCTTTATCATAATAAATAGCGGTATTCTTTTGGCTGGGTTACACTGCAGGCACAGAACAGCTAAATGAGAGTGACAGACACAATCAGATACACCCATCAGTCACAGCAGTATTTTAAACAGATGTAGGCTACTATAAGCCTTGCAAACAGCTCGGTATTAGCAGTCAAGTTTTCAAAGCTATTAGGGTCTTAAATATATATGCAGGCACCTATAAATCTCAATAGATCTGAATGTAGGCACTTTTAAGTGGCACTGATTTCAATGGGATGCAGCCACCAAGCTTAATTGACTTCGCAAGTCTCAAGAAGGAACAAGTACCCCTGAAGTGTCAGGGCTGGATCCAACAAAGGACTTGGCTACCGAGTTGGCACAAGCTGCTACCACCTTACAGCCATCAATGCCAACGCAGCCCCTCCTGAGCCACCCCGGGCAGCGCAGCACCTTCTGCTACTCCACAGGGATTTACAGGAACGTGATCGCACCGAGACGAGGCAACTGGTGTGGACCTCACGTTGCAGTGTGAAACCCTTGGAACACCTGACCAAAAGTGGGAGACAAGTTGAGCCCCTCAGGAGGCAGTTGGGAGTATTGGGAAATGCAGGTGGGGAGGGAAGTATCTGAATGGGTGCTTCCTGCCTTCCCTAAACCAGTGCAGCTTCAAGGCGACCCTCCATCTATTGAGGCTGAGGCCCTCCATGGGGCAGAAGGTGGGGCGGAAGCAAGGTCAGTGAAGAGAGAGGCAGAGCAGCCCAGAGCATGCAGGAGAGCAACTCCCCAACCCTGCATCCAGGCACTTAATAGAGACACCCCTCACTCACCTTGGCTGAAAGCACCCTCAAATCCAGCATCAGTTTCCTACAAAACTCCCCTAAACCCTAAGTGAGGCGGGCATGTTTTTCACCTCTAAGGCATTTTCAGCCTTCTGCAACAACGTATGCGATTCTGCAAAAGTGACAGAGCCATTTTCCAGGATGCAGCTCACTGACAAAGCCTACACAAAAGTTTGCATTATTAACAGCTTTTTAATATTAAACGGCCTTCATAAATGCTGGCAGAAGTGTGATAAGGCCTTCCTTAAGCACAGTTGTATATTCTTCTCTAAACAGCATGTAAACAGTACTTAAAATTAAGATGTGTAGTTAACCAACCCTCTTCCCCATTTCAACAGGTACGATACACGGAAAAGAAACGCAAGCAGTGAAGTCAACTGACTCTGAGACCTTGCAGATAATTTTGGATGTTCGTGTTTATGATTAATTCGACAGTCTCTCTTCACAAAACCAGAAAACCATCCAAGTCACACCATATAGCCACGTGATCTGCAGCACAATTGCCTCTTAAGAATTTTATACAGATTTTTCAGCTGAAAAATGTTTAAAAAATGTTGCTTTATCCTCCTCCACAATCTTCATACATATAACTTCGTAGTAAGATTTCTAGAAGTATTTCTTAGCACGACCATAAATCTGCTATCCCACGTATAAGGATCTCTCAACCAAAGCAGGCAGTACGGGCTCAACTGCCTCCTTCAAGGGAGCATCCCTCCTCCAAAATTTTTAATTACAGACTCTGACTATCCCCTGCCATTTCAGCCACTTCCTCAGCTTGTTCTTTCCTGGGTCTGGTTTAATTTGTTTTGCTGTATTTTGAGACTTTTCCAAGGTTTCAAATATTTAGGCTGCACCAAAACTATTTGAAGAAACCAAGAGTCTTTTTCCACCTTAAAAGCAGAGCCTAACACAGCAAACTCAGCATAAGCAAGAAAATTAAATGGGTACAAAATCCAGCGCTGATTGTCCGTTTCCTTCCTTTTCCAAACCAGAAAGCTGAGCTCTCTAGCACTCCCAACACCAGCTTCAATCCCTAGAGAGACCAAGAGGTCTCCCATATTGCCACACTAAAGTAACCACTCAAAACACACAAAGAAGAAAAACCTGCCTCTTGAGATCACTCTTTGCTCAAGCAAAACATACTGGCCAATTTGCTTTCTGCAGCAACTCCATCTTAGGTTGGCTTGACTGGCTAACACTTACTCATTTGTTTTTCACTGCTCTAGGCAGCACATTCATACAGCTATAGCCAGACAATTTTACTTATTTTTTTTATTTAAGTTTCCTTACCTATGTTCTACCTGCTCCCTCTGTTCCCTCATCCTTGCCTTTGTCTCCCTCCCCTTTCTCTTTTGTCCTTGTTCTCTCCTTGTAACATCCAGGTTCCTGGTTTCAGAGAGCAATGCACAAATTCTTGCTCTTTCTGAGCTTGTTTTTCTACTGCCATTACAAGTTCTTTCCACTTCTTCTGTCAGCCTGTATGGGCCCAAATATCCACTTCATCTTTCAGCCCTTCTCCTCTTCACCAAGGAAGCTTCCATGTGACCAGTTAACTCCCCCCCGCCTCTCCCCACCCCCC
>VZSC01002419.1:1172897-1198233 GCA_013398225.1 Steatornis caripensis
CCCCGCCTCTCCCCACCCCCCTTATCTTTCCCCCTCACAAAAGCAGCATATTTTTATTTGGTTTTAAAAGAGTCCTTCCCCACGGCTTGCAAGCACGTACATTTTGTTCCTCTCCCCCCAGCTGCTGCTTCCAAGCCCAATACCTCCATAGCATGAGCACCCTCAGTGGGAAGCAGCCGCCTGGACTTGAGGCAGCACTGCACCAAAGCCTCTAACACCACCTATTCTTTAGGAAAAATTGTTCAACAGAATCTAAGCTGGGCCTGCTAAGCTGGCACTTCGGCACAGCACTGAATTCACACAAACTTAAAAAACATGGTACACTCTGACCCTCTCTGTTCCGCCAAACACAAATAATCAATAGATTTTAATTTCAGAAAGGTCCTCAAGATGTCGCATACAAAGTGTGCATGGGGGGGAACGGAGGGGGGCAGAGACCCAGAGTGGACTTTGTTTTCTAAGCAACTCTTTTTTTTTTTTTTTGTCTATTGTTCTCTGCTGTGCACAACAGAGCATTTGGCAAGTGATTTCTATTTTTAGGATGTTTGGGAATGCTTTGCGTTGGTTTTTCTTTTTCCACTTTGCGTGACCACAGTGCCATCTATTGGAAAAGTTATGAAGAGCGGACTCTCATTGCCTGTTTACTATTTATAAAGTTAAGACTAAAAATATTTATTACTTCGGTTTCAGAACCATTACGTGGTCCAAGTCTTTATCGCATTTGTTACGATATGCAAGCCCCAATATTATGGAAAAGTTCCCGACTAATACATTCAAAGAAACTGAAGTTGAGCAAACACTCGGGAGCTTCGCAAACATCAAAACTCTACTAACATACCAGAAACAAAAGTTGCCACTTCTAGAAATAAACACGTCAGGAAGGGCTAGCCTGCATGAGCCTGCCTTGCCTTCTCCTTGATCCTGCACCTCCCATACCAGTGGGACTCCCTGTTTGAGCAAGATCATACAGGGCATGCTTCCTAACCCTATTACTATTAATTCTCCAGAATCAGGCAACAGCTAGGTCTTTGTAAACTCACCCTCCAGCAATAATCAACAGGAACGTGAAGTTTATCTGTATCTGTAAGCAAGCCCTCTTCCTGCCCCCAGCCAGTGGGAACTCAGAGCAGCCAGAATAAGCCTGTAGAGCATGCATGGTCCATACTCAACATTAAATAAAGAGCAACATAAGTTTTAAGAAGGAAGGACCTTTTTAAAAGGGACCACAGACGGATTTCAGAGGGGCTGGGGAGATACAGGCCTGCAGGCATGCCATCCACATCAGGCAAATTAACAGAGAAATAAAGAACGTGGCATAGGCTAGAGGAGCCAGGCCTCTAGATGAACTGGGCAGCGTGGAAGACTCACTATGGGAAAACCTTTTCTCCTGAGGGTGCTTCCAGGAGAGCCAATGGGCTGTCCAAGCCCCTTGCCAGCTGACAGCAGCCACCAGGCCACCACCTGCCTGCAAGGACGCTGATGAACACCGGGCAGCAGCTCAGAGCGGGGAGGACAAGATCAGGCAGCTGATTTTCAGAAGGACAACGAGGCACTTCTTGTCAGAAGGACAAGAGGCAGGAGGGGAAAGGAGGGATTACATCTCTCATCAGTACAGCTAGCACTTTGCATCACTCACACACAGGTGTTTTCTAAATGCATCATCTGTGTAAAGATTTGGAAAATAAGACAGCACTCAGACACTGGGAGCTCTTGTATCTTTACACACACCTATCTCAATACACATACCTAAATATACATGTTTATAAATATATCAAAGGTACTGCCAGCTAGCATTAAGGCATTGACCAACAACTAAGGACCAAAAAGCCCAACACAAAAAAACCTTAGTGTAAACAAAAACATATACTTTCTTTCCATACACCTGTAAGACATCTAATTTTCAGAAAAAAAAAGTTGTAACTGCAAGTAACAGCCCAGGGCGCTCCACACTTCACCCAGTCAGAGCTGGCAAGGCCACGATGGCAGCGCCATGGGTGCCGCAGCTCAGCACCACACAAGGACAGGCTCCTCACGCACCCGGGAGAAACCGCTCCGAGGCCCCAAACCTCATCCTCCTCCCTGGGCGCAGCTGCTCCCACTAGGGCAACCCAAGCTCACCTTCTCCCCACAGCAGCTTCACAGGGAAGGAAATAAAACAGACTCGCTAATCTCAGCTCCAGCCTGGCTTGCTTGCTTGCTTGCTTCCAAGGCTCTGCAAGGCCTCTCTGGTGCCAGCACCTCTGCAGGGCCAGGCAGCAGGAGGCCCCAGCACCATCCCTGCCCAGGCACCCATGGCCAGACCACAACAAGCTGCACCGCTCCACAGGGGTTTATTCCATCTTATTTCGCAGCCCCGCCTCCGTCAGGAAGCCATCATGCTTTAGCAGCAGCTCACTTTATTTTGTAAATACCCATTAGATAAATAACATTTTTTCATTGCACAGGGACTTCTATAAATCCCCATAAATTGTCCCAATGTAGCACCATTTCCAGTGTGAAATCCCCATCTCAGAAACACGTTTCCCTCAGGTGTCTGTGCAGGAGTCAAGCAGGAGGCTAAACCTCTGCTGCAGGAATGCAAACAAGCATGGCCTCACATGGTGATTTTTGGTCTTTTTGTTTTTTTTTTTTTTTTCCCCAGGGGCAAGACAAAAATCATCTTGGAACGAGAGTAAAAGCCAAGGTAGGACCAAGAGGATGAAGCAGGTCTTGCGGACAAGGCCACAGCACTGTGCAGCTCTTGCTGCTTGTCCCGTCTGCTCTCTGCCACCGCAGACACAAGTCACAAAAAAAGCTGTGAACGCAATGAACAACATCTGCTTCGTACACCTCGTATTTGCCAAAACCTGCAAAATCAGCACCCCCAGCGCACCAAAGCAAGGCCCCAAATGCAAAACTAGGGGTTCCTCCTTGGGGAGGGAGCGCAGGAGCCACCGCCTGTGCCTGGGGACACACAGGGGAAGGGGGAGCGGGAGGAGGGAGCAGCACTTAGTTTCTGAAAAAGATGGTCTCTGTCCAGGGAATGGAGTCCCTCCCCATCCGCTAGGTTGGGGTTTTTTTTCCCAGTTACACAGAAGCAGTGTTTTTATTTTTTAGTATTTCCAGTACTTCTGCAAACGTTCCTCCATATTGTCTGTACTCGTCAGCACTGGGACTCCTGCACGAAGGAGAAAACGCGAAACCCGCTGCAAGCAAAGGATGAATTTTATTTACCCTTTGATATATTACAGACCTCTCTTGTTGATTTAGACTTACTTACACTGCCACAGCACACGCTTCAGGCACGACCACACTGTGACTGAAATCAATCGCAAAGTTGTTGCAAAATTCAGAAGGGACGAAGCCGTAACTAGAACAGCGAAGAAGTGGCAATTATAAACCTGGAAGTGGCACTTCAGGGAGTTAACGCCTGCAGTACAGACACGAAGGGGCTGCTGATTTGGGCAACAAAGGCGCACGCATGCCTCTGGCTGCACGACCTCAAGGGTCTCGCTAAACTTTTTAGTACAAAGTGCACCGTTGCAACAGTAGGTTAGATGTTAATGTGTGTGTTCACAAGATCTGGGCCTGAGCATTGAGGCAGCGTCCCCCAGCTTCCTCCTTCAGGAAGCTGCCCTTCTCCCAGGGCCCGGCTGCCTCTCGGGTTGTAAGAAGAAATGTGAAAAATCGAGTTATTTTCCTTCCTGCTACTGCCCACACGTTTGCAAAGCGAGGGGGAAGGGTTTGTTACCTTTCAGTTGCAGCGACCGCACCAGTCAGTATTTACTTGCGCTCTGCAATTAAATAACAGCGTATAAAATAACCTTTATTTCCTGCAAGCAGCAACTACCAGGCTCTGCAGGCACCAGGCGTGCGCTAACGCGCGCACACGTGGAAACGTTGACAATTAAACGCCCGACGCGAGCGCTCCCCGCCAGCGCCTTCTGACGGCGAGCAGAGGCGAGGGGAGCCCCCGCCCCGCCTACCGAAATCCCGCAGCGCCGCGGGGCGCCCCGCAGAGGCCTGTGGGCGCGGGCCCACGCGGGTGACTTTGCCGTGGACCCTTTTCTTTCTTCCCGCCGAGCGCGGCCGAGTCCCAAAAATTCCGGTTTTCCCCTCCCAAAAAGCTGTGTGCTCCAGGTGAGGCTCGAACTCACAACCTCGGCATTGCTCGGCTTTGTACTGCTGTATAAGTACCGCGCGCTAACCGATTGCGCCACTGGAGCCCTGACACCAGCTCCTCCCGAAAGGTTTATCAAGGGCTCCCCTCGCGCGGGGCCGGTGAAAGAACGGCACCGGGGTTCCCGCCCGCGCCGGGCAGCGGCCCTGAGCCGCCCCGGTTCTCTGCCTGAGCCGCGCTCTCGCCGTCAACGGCGGCGCGGGGAGGGGAGAAGGGAGCTCGTGGACGCCGCGCCCCTCGGGGCGGCTAGCGCCCCCACGCACGGGAAGAAGGAGAGCGGCTGCAGTGCCCAGGACAAAGCCNCTCAGCGCCGCGCCGCCCCCTGCCCAGGCTCCAGCCTCCTCAGCCGGGGGCGGCCGCCGCAGCTGCAGGTGACGGGCGGATGGCGGGGGCGGCCCGCCTCCCTTTCCCCCACCCCCCGCCCCCAGACATTGCTGCCGGTAGACGAGGCAGACGGGCGTCGGCCCGTCCCCGGGTCGTGCGGGACCGAACCTCGTGACGGCCTGCGGTAAAGGGCATTGACCTCCAGGTCAACGGAGTTCATCCTCACGCTAAATCCATCGGTGGGGAGGCAGTGCACCCGGCTGTCCTGCTCAGGCCCAAGCTGGAAAGAAAAGCAGCTAGGTACTGCCAGTAAATTAAGCGGTTGTCCTCACAGTATCGCTAGCGGCACGGCGTTGGGCTTTGCAGCCCACTTGCTGCTCCACCGGGGCAGTGTGGATGCCCTGGCATTTTTGAAAACAAGTACTACAGGTTAAAAGAAATAATACAAAATTATTTTTAAATGACGCTTAATAGAAATAACAAAAAATATTTCGGTTTATCCTCTATGGATAATTCATTGAGGGCTTACTTTACCTCTGGACTGAGTTCATC
The DNA here is from genome assembly GCA_013398225.1 of Steatornis caripensis. Classification (NCBI taxonomy): domain Eukaryota; kingdom Metazoa; phylum Chordata; class Aves; order Caprimulgiformes; family Steatornithidae; genus Steatornis; species Steatornis caripensis. The sequence continues at coordinate 1,177,933 of VZSC01002419.1, forward strand.
CTACTTTAGTAGTAGAAGTACTTTACAGAGCATCTGTAATGCAATGACCTCACATAAACAGGGCCTAAACTGCTTGTTTAATACCTTGTTTCAATACCTTTGTCTTGCTGTTTCCTAAAATTCAAGGATGGAATCAGGTGCTTTTTAATGAAAACGCTGAACAGATCTAAAAGGCTAACATTACTTATACATAGAAACAACACGGTGCATATATGATGTACTACATGCTTAGAAACAGTTATTAGAAGGAAACACACAGCCTTATGCACATGTTTATTGTTAAAGGATACAGCTAATGTGGACTTATCCTGCAGTCAGATACGTCTTATCTTTATGTGGCAGAGAGATGGTAAACATAATTGGCATCAGCAGATACTTAATCCCAAGCAATGCTCTAACACTGTTACACAGTTGAGACAGAGACATACTCTTTATTTCCACCCGTGGTTAGGCACTGTCACCATATTTACTTTCCTAGGCGGCTCTGCTGGGTTACTGACGTACAGCTACTTCNGCCCCTCGGGGCGGCTAGCGCCCCCACGCACGGGAAGAAGGAGAGCGGCTGCAGTGCCCAGGACAAAGCCCGTACGGAGTGCGGGCGGTGCAGCGGGCCGCGGCGGCGGGGAGAGCCCGGCCCCCTCCCCCGCGCGGGCNGACATTGCTGCCGGTAGACGAGGCAGACGGGCGTCGGCCCGTCCCCGGGTCGTGCGGGACCGAACCTCGTGACGGCCTGCGGTAAAGGGCATTGACCTCCAGGTCAACGGAGTTCATCCTCACGCTAAATCCATCGGTGGGGAGGCAGTGCACCCGGCTGTCCTGCTCAGGCCCAAGCTGGAAAGAAAAGCAGCTAGGTACTGCCAGTAAATTAAGCGGTTGTCCTCACAGTATCGCTAGCGGCACGGCGTTGGGCTTTGCAGCCCACTTGCTGCTCCACCGGGGCAGTGTGGATGCCCTGGCATTTTTGAAAACAAGTACTACAGGTTAAAAGAAATAATACAAAATTATTTTTAAATGACGCTTAATAGAAATAACAAAAAATATTTCGGTTTATCCTCTATGGATAATTCATTGAGGGCTTACTTTACCTCTGGACTGAGTTCATCCTACTTTAGTAGTAGAAGTACTTTACAGAGCATCTGTAATGCAATGACCTCACATAAACAGGGCCTAAACTGCTTGTTTAATACCTTGTTTCAATACCTTTGTCTTGCTGTTTCCTAAAATTCAAGGATGGAATCAGGTGCTTTTTAATGAAAACGCTGAACAGATCTAAAAGGCTAACATTACTTATACATAGAAACAACACGGTGCATATATGATGTACTACATGCTTAGAAACAGTTATTAGAAGGAAACACACAGCCTTATGCACATGTTTATTGTTAAAGGATACAGCTAATGTGGACTTATCCTGCAGTCAGATACGTCTTATCTTTATGTGGCAGAGAGATGGTAAACATAATTGGCATCAGCAGATACTTAATCCCAAGCAATGCTCTAACACTGTTACACAGTTGAGACAGAGACATACTCTTTATTTCCACCCGTGGTTAGGCACTGTCACCATATTTACTTTCCTAGGCGGCTCTGCTGGGTTACTGACGTACAGCTACTTCACTGTGGGCAAAGCAACAAGCTCTGGGCATTTCTGGTGAGGCCACATCTGGAATGCTGTGTCCAGTTCTGGACTCCGCAGTTCAAGAAAAACGGGGAACTACTGGAGAGAGTGCAGCAGAGGGCAATGAAGATCATGAGGGGAGTGGAGCATCACTCTTCTGAGGAAAGGCTGATAGACCTGGGCCTGTTCAGCTTGGAGAAGAGAAGACTGAGAGGGGATCTCATCGATGCTTAAATATCTAAAGGGCGGGTGTCAAGAGGATGGGGCCAGGCTCTTTTCAGTGGAGCCCAGCGACAGGACAAGGGGCAACGGGCACAAACTGGAACACAGGCAGTTCCACCTGAACATGAGGAGGAACTTCTTTACTGTGAGGGTGACAGAGCCCTGGCACAGGCTGCCCAGGGAGGCTGTGGAGTCTCCTTCTCTGGAGATATTCAAACCCCACCCAGACACGTTCCTGTGCACCCTGCTCTGGGGGCACCTGCTTTAGCAGGGGAGTTGGACTGGGGGATCTCCAGAGGTCCCTTCCAACCCCTGCCATTCTGTGATTCTGTGATTGATTTCATTTCTGGGTGGATGGCTGTAGGGAGTGCTATGCAGTGCTTGAATTTCCGTGGCCTCTAAAAATGAACTGTCGGTGGCCCAGCACCAGGTGACAGGCACTCAGCCAGTTTGAAGCAACTAGCACTGATCTCCCAACAATTTTTGGCAGATGGTGTGGCAGTTACGTGTCGCTTCATTGCCTCCTCCCCCACCTCTGATCCATAAATGAGCTGAAACCTTTTGAGACCATTTTGCATGGAGACAGAGTGCTTCTTGCTTGTCAAGAAACTTTTTCTGCTGTTGGTACTATTACTGTGGGCATGAGTTAGAATATGTTTCGGCGGTATACACCATGGAAGGTGAAGTCACATGCAATTGCTGTATCTGACCATTGATGATGGTGGCTGGCAAGGAGAAGAAGAGAAAACTGACAATTCATTTCTTAGAGAAATTTTCCATCGTTGCATAGGCTTAGTTGGCATACTGGAAAATGGCAGCTGCACTCACTACCCTTAGCAGTGCATCATTACACTAAAAAATAAAACATTCCGTGCCATGCAAAGATTGCTGCGAACATAATTGCATGCAAACAAGTGCTTTTTTGGCAAGCTCTTTATGGCAGATTTAACCTTAGACTCAGGCAAGAGGGAGGACTCAGAGAGTCTAATTTTGGTGTTTATACAGATGATAATCACAGCTTGTTGTATTTCAGTCAGCCTTCCCATAAAAGTAACAATGATAATGATGAAGATTCCAGTAGTTTTTGTGGGATCTTTAACTCTTCTATTGTGCTATGTGATTCACCTGCTTCTTATGTTTGTCCCCAGAGAGACTGAGGCCCATAATAGTATGTTTATGAATATAGCAGTGAAATCTGGCCACATTAATTAGTTTCTAGGAACATGACCGTACTTGGATTCAAGTAGTAGGTTTGTTACTGATTTGCGTTATTATTTTCAGGAACTATATAGGGTTTTTCAAGACAAACAAGTTTTCTTTTTTTAAAAAAAGTACTTAATTTGTATTTGTTCTCAAAAAACAGGCAGAAAAACCACACAACTGACCAAAAATAGGAAGCGTGTTCAACTGGGTGAAATGGATTATTTCATCATATCTATGTCTTCCTTTTTCCATTTCTTCACAACATTAAAAAGAAAAAGATGAAAAGCAGAAGTTAAAGCTGTCCTAATGCCACAGAAAGTTACTTGTTTCCTGCTGCTTGCAGAATCTCCAGATTATCACTTAAGTGTAGCTCCATTATTTTAACACCAATGTAGATAAATCAGTCCCTGTATTGCACAGGGACAGAAAGCCAAAGTCAAAATTATGCTAGGAAGTATTTTGTCCTCAAATTGCTGGTGAATGCAAACCTCCCCTGGTGAAGATTTTTCAGGATACTTCTTAGCACTAAGTATGAAAAAAACAAGGCTTAAGAGCGAATTTTCACGATGCTCTTTGCTTTCAACAATAGCAGGGGCAGAGCGGAGCAGGCAGCATCCATGCTTGCTGGCTTTATGGTCTGTTTCCCTCTCCCCTTCGAAGGGGCTCTGAACCATTCTAGGTCTTTATCATCTGTTCTTTAGGTGAAAAAAAATTAACATGGAGAGTAATGGAAAAATGACCTAATATCACTTTAATACAGATAAAAATCCTGGCCAACAAACCTGAATACCTCTCCTAGCTAGAAACACAGTATTTAGCATATGTGCTTTTTGTTAACATCTGCTGCTTGCTGGACACCAGCTACTAAATTTAAGTCTCTAATACGTCTGGTGGTTGAGGAAAGTAGAAAAATAGAGTCGGTGTTGTCCTAAGCTCAGTTTTTGCCACTACCGCTTTTTTCCTGCGCCCTCAATGCAAAAGGTGGATTATTTTTGTGCAGCAGTTTTGTGCTTCAGTAGTCTTGTGCTCCTCTGGCAGCAAAAGCTGACAAATTGAGCCTCTACCTTTGCATGAAGGGACGGATCTGAGCCGAAAGTGAAAGCGGAAACCGCAGCTGCTGGAACAAGCTTTGATGGATGTGAAGAATCGTTGCGAAGTAGACTAGCAAGAAAAATCCAGGCCCCGATCAGGTCACGAGGCGTACATATTTGCTTGAGTCTCATGGAGACCTCAGCGCTGGCTCTTTTCTTTGCCTCTCCAACACACTTCACAGAAACAGGGTTCCATGGCCCAGTACTTGCAGGCCATGCAGACCATTTCTTAGCCCTCCTCCCACAAAAAACCCCCACAAAACCAAACAACCAAAAAATCAATGTTCCCTTATACCTGTTATACGCATGGAGAGGCCATTAACTGCATTTTTTGAAATCTATTCATTTCAGAACGTTGCAGAAAATGCTACCCGGTGATAATAACCTCAGCTTCATACTAATGGTGAATTTTATAAGTGAACTTCATTTGTTTCCTCCCTGAGTAAGTCTAGCTATCGGGTTTTCATACATCACTCTAGCCACAAAATGGATTTATCGGCCTGTGACTGAGATAGTTTTCTCTGCAGGTAATAGCACCTTGTATTCTGCCTAGTGGAAAAAAGTAGAGACTAGGGATTAGAGTATGGGTTGCAGACAATAGCCCTGCCGTTAAAATTAGCACATTAATATTGTGGTGAACAAGGCTTGGCTCTATCTATTCCAGGATCTAAGGTTTTTCCTACTGTGGCTTTGTATAATCTCCTGGGTTTCGTGCCCAGTGAATGAAGTCCTGCTCTGCAGTACGTGTTACTAATGATGAGGTAGAGCTTTACAAAATCATGGCCATTAAAACAGAGTCTCTTCAGTTCTCCTGGTCCCACCAGGCTTGGTCACAACCCCCTAAGTGAAAGTACATTTGAAATAGAAGATCTCTTTCCTTCGCAGCTAAATAGTGTGCCAGTAGCCTGCAGTACAAAAAGCACTGAAATGTTCCTGTCTCTATGTCCAAAAACAGGCCTAATGACTTTGCTATGCACTGATGTCTCACCACAGCCATTCTGATGGTAGAAATTTCATGTGCTAAATAAATAAGGTGAGGGTGGGTTTATAATTGAGTAAAACAGTAATTACTTTGGGCTTATTTCAGAGGAAATTATTGCCAGTCCCATTGTGATTGTAGTAATATAGCACAACTGTAATTCACATGTGGATCTTTTTATCCCCAAATAAATGGATTTTTTCTAATCAATTATGTAATTATTTTAAGTTGAATACATACATACTGGAATAAGAGCAAGGTATTCAAACTCACAGTCCGATGCTTTTTTCCACTGGAAAATTAATGCCGTATAAGCTAAAGAATTTCCAGATTTGTAGTGTTCCAGCATACTGACTCTTCAGTCCAGCAGCTGCACTGCTGGTAGGCACAAGCCATGGAGGATGTACTGCTCCATTTGAACAAATCAGATTATAACCTTATACCCACGCACATTTACCCACCAAGCACAGCGCAGATATAACCAGAAGACCAAGCTACATCAAGATCAACTGAAAAGTGCTAAAATTTTGTAATGTCTTTGGGGTTTTTGTTTACCACCCATTTAATGTATTTCAAGTCTGGAAATAAATGTTTATACATTTAGTTATTAAAACATGGGGGTGGTGGGGAACAGAGTGGGCAATCCTGTAGGAACAACATAGAAGTTGAACAGAAACTAGCGAGGGGATAAACACTAATAGAGCTCTGGAGTGCCTGGTAGTTCTCAGTCTCTTCTTTGCTTGATAATTTGATGACAATACGTTGCACTTGCCCAAAGGGCATCAGAGAACCACGTTCAGCTCTCCAACAAGCCCTGCTACAACATTGGCAAGGAGCGGATCAAATTGAAATGAGCTTTTATGGGTGGCTCCTTTTGGCCTGACAAATGCAAGGGAAATCTTTAGTTTTGTTATCTGGCAGAAGGAGATCCCAATATTTTCAAATGCACACCCCTAAGCGTTCAGTGTAACGAGGTTGAGGGGAGGTGGGAAAAGGAAACGGGGTTCTTATGAAGCCTGAAACACCTATATATAGTTATGCATGTATAAAATTTTTTCTTATTAATATTATATGTAACCAAACTTTGAGCAACTGCTCTAAACTCGCATTTAGCTTTGAAACCTGTTTCTGTACCAGACGTGAAGGGTGTGCGTGCCCAAGTCTTGCCCATTTTCGTATCAGTTTGTCTATGTAACAAGGCAATTTTTGTAGCGAGGTGACATACACACTACAGTTGATGCAGTGAAGAGAATTAAAAAGCCTCCTGTGGACACAGTAAGTCTCCGATGAAAATATATATTTTAAAACCACTAGTCAATTATTAGCTAAGCTGCTGGAGCATTAGTACTCTTCACGAAGTAACCTTTGGTTGATGGACCTGTCCCCTTTGACACTCAAGCCTGAAGACACCTCTTCTGCCAGCCAATCCCCCGAGCTCAGGGGATGGGGTCACATGCAGTTGGCTCACAGAAAGAGCACTCTGTAACATCTCTGTCAAAAGTTTCACAGCTGGCGGACCATGGAGCTTCTTGTAAATGTAAGAAAATGGATAGAAGAAAACAAAACTGCCTTTTTGCCACCCGTGTGCAATAAGCTTATGTAAGTAAATAAAGATTATTTTTATTTACACAGTTCTTAGATATATAAATATTCTTAGCTATAAGAGGAAGCTGCTGAAATGCATAGAGGGTAAAGATTAGTTAAGGAACTGTAGTTCCTCTTAGACTGCAGTCAGAGTGCTGTTTCAAAGAACAGAAAGTGATTGAAATCTATTTTGCAGTAACTCTGCAGAAGCTGTAAACATCAACTTGAATATAAGATATTTGCCTCAACTCAAAATCTCTTGTAAGCAGTTAGACTGAGTTATGGGAATTTGTGTCAGGCCCTGTGACAATAAACTCATAGAAATCAGAGGAGACAGCATAACATCCACAAATGATAAGATTTGGCTAACAGGTTAGTGCTACCAAATTGCAACTTGAAACAGCTGCTAGAGCTGCTGAGAGTCATTTCAACATTGCAGAGGAGCCAAAGCTGCAGGAGCAATCAAAACCGATGGGACATAGCACTGAACAATAAGGAGAAATGAGGGGCAGGGGCACTCCGATGGAGGAGCAGGTTTCCAGGGCATTTCCAGAGCTGTCAAGGCAGGGTAGGGCGCTCTGTTCAGCCGGAGGCTGAAGAGGCAGTGTTTCAGAGCACTGACTGGCACCTTAGAGCTGTGAACCATATTCTGAACGAGACAGCTAATATGAGAAAAAAGTGTGGGCATTATGCAGTTGTACAGCATGCATATTCTCGGTGTCAAAGCTCAGGAACAAATTCCATTGTAAATGGTCCAATGAGTGGCACCTTCTAGTCACAACGTTAGCAAGGATTTCTTTTGTCGGTGAAGTTGAGGACAATGTAGTTTGTCCAAAACTCCATATACAGAAGGCTTTCAGTAGAAAGGATCCTCTTCAAAGAGTTATATAAACCCGAGTTTTATAAAGAAAATAAAAAGCATTTATCTTGCTTTTAATTAAAAGAAATAATCTTGCTTTGCAACTTTAATCATTAAAAAAGCACCAAAGAATGTGCCTCTCACCGTACCCTGAAGTGCTACCTCTAATCAAAACCTGAACGGGCAGTACGGTAGCAGTGATATTAATTTCCATTCACAGGTTCAAGGGTTACTTTTCAAAGTAATGGTTGCAAGACAAAAATAAGGTAAAGGGCATGTCCTTACTGAGATGACTGTGTTGAAACTACAATTGTATGCTTAACTGAGCAATTATGAACCTTGAATCACTACAATAGTTTCACAGTGGGAATGAATGAGGAAAGTCTTCTCCTTACATGGATTTAGGAAGCATTTTATAAAGCATAGCCATTTCTAAACCTTACCACTGATGGTGGTAAAATTTTAGTATTTTACAGATTTTCGAATATTCATGATTTTCTTTCTTCATCAGTAAGATGAACCTTTTTGTCATTACTGCAGTGCTCTGCACCCGCTACCAGCAGTGGTGTGTAATCCTGTAGTAACTCTGGAATGTGAGATCTGTCAGAGGTCAGACAGTCACACAGATCCCCAGATACTCAGTGCTGACAATTCTTCCCCATTAACATTGCAAGAAGTCACAAGGAAATAAGGAACATTTTTTGTGATAAAAGTTGCATAGATTAAAAATAAATAATCAATTGTATCAACATAGCTTCAGCCTGTGAAGAAGGAGAGGAAAGCCATCTACTATGTGGATTCTGAGTCTCTCACACCTGCTCCCAGTGCCACTTAAGCGTTTTCTGGATTTTCCAAAAGGGTTTTACGTGATTTTTCAAAAAGTTACTAATAGATTTCCAGCATTTTTCCAAAGGTTTTGGTCCTTTTTGTACTAAGTACAGATCTATAAGGCAGTCTTCTCACTATTTTCTACACCCCTGGAAGGCAACCGCCTCAAAACATTTAACTAACTTACAATCCTGTGTTTCAGGAGAGAATTAACAGTTAAAATCTAGGTCTTATGGCAAATCACTAGGACTTTTGGTGTCCAAATTTATTACAGCTTTCAAGCTTTTATTCAGTTGTGTTCCATACACTTGAGAGGATCAAAAAATGTAAATACCTATTTGGGATTTCAAAACAAAATCTCAATTCCTGGATCACCAGCTGTTCAGAGTTTTACCCGAGTCAAGAAAAGGATCATAGAATCATTTAGGTTGGAAAAGACCTTTAAGATCATCAAGTCCAACTGTTAACCTTGTGTTGCCAAGCCCACCACTAAACTGTGTCCTTAAGCGCCACATCTACACATCTATACCTCCAGGGATGGTGACTCCACTGCTTCCCTGGGCGGCTTGTTCCAATGCTTAGTAGCCCTTTTGGTGAATAAATTTTTCCTAATATCCAATCTCAACCTCCCCTGGTGCAACTTGAAGCCATTTTCTCTTGTCCTATTGCTTGTTACTTGTGAGAAGAGACCAACACCAATGTCGCTACAACCTCCTTTCAGGTAGTTGTAGAGAGTGTAAGGTCTCCCCAGCCTCCTTTTCTCCAGGCTAAACAACCCCAGTTCCCTTAGCCGCTCCTCATAACACTTGTGCTCTCGACCCTTCCGCAGCTTCGTTGCCCGTCTCTGGACACGCTCCAGCATTTCCGTCTCCTTCTTGTAGTGAGGGACCCCACCTGAACACAGTATTCGAGGTGTGGCCTCACCAGTGCCGAGTACGGGGAGACAATCACTTCAATCACTTTCCTAGTCCTCGCTGCATTATTTCTGATACGGGCCAGTATGCTGTTGGCCTTCTTGGCCACCTGGGCACACTGCTGGCTCATATTCAGATGGCCATTGACCCACACCCCCAGGTCCTTTTCCACCAAGCGGCTTTCCAGCCACTCTTCCCCAAGCCTGCAGTGTTGCATGGGTTTGTTGTGACCCAAGTAAAGGACCCGGCGCTCAGCCTTGTTGAACCTCATAGAGTTGTCCTCGGCCCATCAATCCAGCCTGTCCAGATCCCTCTGTAGAGCCTTCCTACCCTCAAGCAGATCAATACTCCCCCCACCACCCCCAACTTGGTGTCATCTGCAAATTTAGTGAGGGTGCACTCAATCCCCTCATCCAGGTAATTGGTAAAGTTATTGAAGAAAACTGGCCTCAATACTGAGCTCTGGGAACACAACCTGTGAGCTGTCGGCAACTGGATTTAACTCCATTCACCACAACTCTTTGGGCCCGGCCATCCAGCCAGTTTTTTACCCAGCAAAAAGTACAGCGAAGGATACAATGTAAGAGCTGCAATTTAATTAGATATATTTTAATGACACTATCTTGCAATTTTAAATGCTTTTTAACCTCAACAGTGAGCAATTAGCACAAAATCAGAACCTGTGACATAGCTGATTTTTACAGGGTAGCACTTTTAAAGCTCTTCTTTGAGTTCAGAATATGATTCTTACCATAAGGAGACCTAACTGTGGTCATGGACTGGTTCTTCCTGGTCTTGAACCATTTTTAAAAGGTTGCCTTCTGGTACGACTTTCTTTATATGATTAAGAAGAGAAATATAAGAGCATGTAAAACTTATTAGGCCATTGATTAGCACCTCACGCTAAAAATAGTGCAATCAAGTAATTTTCACACCCCTGAAACCTTTATGATACTCTTGACTGTATTTTGGCAGTCTTAACTGAAACTGCTTTCCTTCCTTACTATTTTTCTTCTTAACTTAATGCAACTATATTAACCAGACAACTTTATTTAGCAGTATGGAAAAACAAACCTATTAAGAGTTCCTGTTTTTGTATTTGATAGCTGGAATTTTTTAATGGTGTCATTATATAATTGTTAATGATAGGCATGATTATCCCTTGATTGCCTGTTTCTCATGCAAAACCCAGCCAAATCCATAGCGTGACAGAATTAATGGTAGATTTGCCAAACAAAAAGTTAGGCAAGAATGATTTTTAGAGCAATATTTTCACTTCTAGTTATTGAACTAATAATGAAACTATATGGGTTTCTTTAAAAAATTAACTCATCTTAAAAGTAGGCTACAAGATACTCATAGATTCTCTTTCTCTTATTTTATTCTCCAGGGTTAATTGTAATTTATTTCATTGATTATTAGCTNCCCACCACCCCCAACTTGGTGTCATCTGCAAATTTAGTGAGGGTGCACTCAATCCCCTCATCCAGGTAATTGGTAAAGTTATTGAAGAAAACTGGCCTCAATACTGAGCTCTGGGAACACAACCTGTGAGCTGTCGGCAACTGGATTTAACTCCATTCACCACAACTCTTTGGGCCCGGCCATCCAGCCAGTTTTTTACCCAGCAAAAAGTACAGCGAAGGATACAATGTAAGAGCTGCAATTTAATTAGATATATTTTAATGACACTATCTTGCAATTTTAAATGCTTTTTAACCTCAACAGTGAGCAATTAGCACAAAATCAGAACCTGTGACATAGCTGATTTTTACAGGGTAGCACTTTTAAAGCTCTTCTTTGAGTTCAGAATATGATTCTTACCATAAGGAGACCTAACTGTGGTCATGGACTGGTTCTTCCTGGTCTTGAACCATTTTTAAAAGGTTGCCTTCTGGTACGACTTTCTTTATATGATTAAGAAGAGAAATATAAGAGCATGTAAAACTTATTAGGCCATTGATTAGCACCTCACGCTAAAAATAGTGCAATCAAGTAATTTTCACACCCCTGAAACCTTTATGATACTCTTGACTGTATTTTGGCAGTCTTAACTGAAACTGCTTTCCTTCCTTACTATTTTTCTTCTTAACTTAATGCAACTATATTAACCAGACAACTTTATTTAGCAGTATGGAAAAACAAACCTATTAAGAGTTCCTGTTTTTGTATTTGATAGCTGGAATTTTTTAATGGTGTCATTATATAATTGTTAATGATAGGCATGATTATCCCTTGATTGCCTGTTTCTTATGCAAAACCCAGCCAAATCCATAGCGTGACAGAATTAATGGTAGATTTGCCAAACAAAAAGTTAGGCAAGAATGATTTTTAGAGCAATATTTTCACTTCTAGTTATTGAACTAATAATGAAACTATATGGGTTTCTTTAAAAAATTAACTCATCTTAAAAGTAGGCTACAAGATACTCATAGATTCTCTTTCTCTTATTTTATTCTCCAGGGTTAATTGTAATTTATTTCATTGATTATTAGCTATGTTCTTGCTGTTGTGGTCTTCCTGCCCTTCTTTAGCAGAAGGGTTCATTAATGCGGAAGTATTACACTGCGTTCTCAAAAATGAATATTAAATCTGCATGGTACAAACAGTTCTGATTTCAGTTCCTTATTTTAGGATACGGGCATGAAGCCAAGTGCTATAATGTATACAGCTTCCTATGGTGAAAATAGTAAATTTAAGAATAGTAATCTATTTAATTCTTCAGACTTTTGTTTGACTTTCATTTGTTCAGAATTGCTTCTCTCAGTGAAGGCTTACAAGGTGCTGACACAGAAGCATATCGTTCTTCCCCACATTGCAGGGGAGCATGGGTCTACTGGTTCTGTGTTACTAGGATCTCCTGTTAGCACAAGTTTTGCCCAGAATCTCCTCCCTGAAAAGTAGGCATCAACACCTCCCAGTTCACATGTCAAAAAGAGCTTAAGGACAAATTTTTAATCACAGCTAACAGGCCTGATTTACAGGGATTTTTAGCAAATGAAAACCTGCTACCTTGCCTCTTTATTAGTGCAAGTGGACTGATAGTTAATTGGGATGATGTCTATTATTTGTGTCAGCTGAGAGAAGTGCTCACCGGGGCTCTTAAAAGGGGCAGAGTTAAGATAAAGGGCCTGAATCTTCTTTTCCCAATCAACTACAACAAAGTCATCATAATGTTGTTCCACCTTAGCAAAACCAGTATAAATAGAAGAGAAATTAGCTGATAATTCCTACCATCGCTATCTCTAGTAATTCTACCAATAGGGAAAAAAGTATTTTTTTTACTTTTATTAACCTTCAAGAGTGTTTTACCTTTACAGAATCCTGATATAATCAGCTCACGTTTAAAAGACATTTTTCTGTCATACCTGTCTGGTATGTAGCGATCGTTACCTCTACAGTTCAAAGCTCTTACCACATTTGGTAACTATCGTTGCCCCTTCTCATAGATGGAGGCACTGAAACACCAGGAGGGAGGTAGCTGGCCTCAGGTCGCCCAGCAGGACAGTGGCAGAGCAGAGGATTGCATCCAATGTCTTTTGAGTTCTCACTCTGGATGTTGTTTGTCCCTCAGTACTGTTTCACTGACTTGCTGTCCTCAAAGAATTAAAAAAAAAAAAAAAACCAACTTACAAATTAAAGAACATCATGAGTGGAGGTAGCTTTGAAATGTCACTTTCTTTTCTAGGCATCGCCATCAATTGAATGTGATGTTTGTTGGAGGGCCAAATGAAAGGAAGGATTATCATATTGAAGAAGGAGAAGAGGTAACCTATAGGTTGTTTATATTTTGCTGTTTTAATTGATCTATAATGATTAAAACGCAGCTACTTTTGAAGCTATAGCTACAGATTAGCAATGCCGGGCTCAGTGATGTTGTATTTATTAGCTCTATTCAAAGACTTAAACGGAATCATTCACCAGAACCATACACCATCTGCACATTTCCTTTGAAACAAGTACATGAGATCAGATCTATTTTGCTATAATTCACTTCCATCAGGAAACTAGAGAAAGTTCAACATCAAAGTGTCTCATTTCAACATTTTGGAACAAAACTTTGGAAAGCTAATGATATTTTAAAGTGATATTTTGTTGCAGAAGATCAATCTATATTTCAAAAGTAACTTTGAAATGCAAAAATCAGAATTAAATGTTTTGATTGGCTTGAAATTATAATTTTCTAGACTTTGTAAAAAATATCAGCATTTTCAGCTTTTCTTCAGGTTTGGAAGATGAAGAAGAGAATCTCTGAATATTTTCCAAATCAGTCTCCTTCACTGCACATCTTCTGTATCCAAAGAATGCCATCCTGCTGCTTTGAGTTCTGAGTAGCCGTTGTGCCAAATGCAGAATATAGGAAGAAAGAGTAGAAACCAGTCAAAATTGTACCAATTTACATCTACTTTGTTTACGGCCTTTTTCATGGAATTGTTTGCTTGGCCTGAGGACTCCTCTGAGTCAGAGGTATATCACAGCTGGCTCTGAAGGAAGCCTGAGGGAAAGGGGACACTAGAGGCCTGGCAGTAAGGATTTCAGGATGAGGGACAATTTGTCTTGCGTCTCAGCACAGTAATTTAATTTCACATAATTCCAATAAAATTTGGCCACCTAATTTTAAATACCTTTGGAAACCCAGGCCTAAGCATCTAGACAGTTCAAGGCAGAAGTGAGCCAAGTTCAATAAATCTTTCTAAAAAGAAACAAAAAAATGTGTTTACTTATCATTGAATTGTTTCTTACAAAACCAACCCAACCATTTCACAACGGCCTTCATTAATTTTCTGTTATAACTGTGCCGTGCAGGAGTTTACAGTCATTATAACTGTACCGCTCTGAAAGAGCGGTTGCTGCCTTGTCACTGTCAGATTCCTGCCTGCTTTGCATTGCCACCACAGTCTCACAGCCCACATCTCTTCTCATTGGCTTCACAGGCGGAGGAGCTCTGGCAACCCCAGGACCATGCCAGCAGATTGCTTGGGCTGGGGAGGAGGCAAGCCAGGTCTCAGGGCAGTGCATGTGAAGTGATTGTTGTTAACAGAAGAATTTAGCATCCATCATGTATTTACAAGGAAATTCCAGAGACACTTAGCTGGGGAAAACAAAATGTGGTTTCATCAACATGATTACGTCCCTGGGAATGAAGCAATCACATCTGTAGTATGACTGCTCAGAAAACAGAGAAGAGTATCTAATCTATACACTGCTGTTACAGCATATTGTTAAGTATATGGTAGATTAAAGAGTGAGTGAATTTTGTTACCAAGGTCAATGAAATCCAGGTTTGGCAAAACATGAAATGAAGGTACATATAGAAATTAATGATTCAAAATAATTTTTTCTGTAACTTAACCTTTTTAGTTTTACACCATTAATTTATTTTCTTGCTCTGAAGAATACCTTAGAGCTATACACTAAGAGAGGAACACACAAAAACAAGTTGAAGTTTAACTGGTATAATAGCCTGCACTACAATATGAAATATATTGTATTTTTTTATTTTCTTTATGATCTTGTCTCTCTTTGCATCTTCCAGTTCATACTGGATTATCCTTGGCCCCTGACACATTCCCGTGCTGTTTCATTTTTTAAAAAATTATCTCCTCCTCCCCTTCCCTTAAAATGAAAGTTAGATTAATATAATTCACAATGTGTTTTTTTTATTTTGCAAGATGTTCCTGTGGTTGAAAATAATTTGGCCTGCCTTTAATAAGCCTAAACCCATTATATATGGCTTTCCAACAGTATAAAACTTTAGCCATATCTATAAAGACATAATTAACACTGTTCAATATCATCATAAGTGATCTGTATGATGGGATCAAGTGTACCCTGATCAAGTTTGCTGATGATACCAAACTGAGTGGGGAAATGGACACTTCGGAAGGGAGAACGACCCTGCAGGAAGACCTGGATGGGCTGGAAGAGTGGGGTAACAAGAACCTTATGAAGTTCAACAAGGACAAGTGTAAGGTCTTGCACCTGGGAAAACATAATCCAGGAGTGCAGCACAGGCTGGGATCTATCCGTCTGGGGAGCAGCTCTGTGGACCTGGGGGTCCTGGTGGACAACACGCTCGATATGAGCCAGAAGTGTGCTGCAGTGGCAAAGAAAGCCAACAGGATGCTGGGTTGCATCAACAAGGGCATCACCAGCAGAGATAAAGAAGTCTTTATCCCACTCTACTCAGCGCTTGCCAGGCCACACCTGGAACACTGTGTTCAGTTTTGATCCCCGCTATACAAAAGAGATGTGGACGGGCTGGACAGGGTCCAGAGAAGGGCCACAAAGATGATCAAAGGACTGGGAAGGCTGTCATATGAGGAAAGGATGAGAGAACTGGGTTTGTTCAGCCTTGGGTACAAATTACTCCTGAGGAGATTCCAATTGGACACGAGAGGAAAATTTTTCACAATTAGAACAATCAGCCATTGGAATAATCTTCCCAGGGAAGTTATGGATTCCCCAACATCGGGCACTTTTAAGATTCGGCTGGACAGGGTGCTGGGCCATCTTGTCTAGACCATACTTTTGCCAAGACAGGTTGGAACAGATGGTCCTTGAGGTCCCTTCCAGCCTCGTATTCTATGATTCTATGAATTTATGTCAGTATGCAACAGTATAGTAAACTATTGACAACTCAACTGGATACAAGATTTTTTAGGTATCAATACATCCTCATTTACATAGCAAATTTCCCGCAACCAAAAATGGAAACATAAAATCCCTATCAGATAGGAAGACTGGCAATATACACACCAAAATTCTTATCAGTTACATATCAGTTCAATATATGGGCCAATTTTGTCCGCTTTTATGGAGGTCCATATAGTCATACGTTGCATTTTACCATAGGTTTTTATCAGCGCATTTGCACCTTCCTGTGATCTAATTAAGTCTTTAGATCCATGTTTTTTCATTAGAGAAGAATTGTGAGGCAGAAGGCATCC
Source organism: Steatornis caripensis (assembly GCA_013398225.1). NCBI lineage: Eukaryota > Metazoa > Chordata > Aves > Caprimulgiformes > Steatornithidae > Steatornis > Steatornis caripensis. Next base: position 1,194,181 of record VZSC01002419.1, read on the forward strand.
TAGTAAAGGGCGTATTCCTAAATTTGATTTGGAATTAAAACCCCCAACATTCAGAACCATGTTCAGCTCATTATTTTGGCAGATAAAAGGTCGTTTATAATTTTAAGTGATAATTTGAAAGACAAACTATGTAGGCATACTGTTAACGGGCCAAATCATGAATGTGAAAACCCACGAGTCCTTTACATAAATTTAGCTGATGCTATTCTGCTAGTATTATTCTGATAGCAGAGAATTGTTCGTTTGGAAAAGAAAGTTAAATTTAGGATTGTTTCTATCTGTTCACTCATTATTTTATGCCTGTTATCACACAGCTTATAGTGTGTCCTGTGGCACAACTTGCGCTTGTCAGCCTGCAGTTCACAGCAGCAAGGGGTTCACGTGCAGTGATGAGGGCTTAGGAGCATCCTGCTGCTGCCGAGCTGTTCTTTACTGGCACCGTCAATGTGCAGGTGTGTCAGGAAGATCAGTTGTGACTGGCTAATTATGAGGAAAAACTGGAGGCTTGATTTGGACTCTCTTCAAAGCCTTTTAGGATTGTCTCCTGAACATTTGTTTAGGCTAAAACGGCAGCTAGTCTAGCACAATTTTTTTCCTCCTCTCAGCAAGGAGGAGTTTCCTAAATATGTAACTCGACATTTTCTTCCTTCTTAGTTTTCTCTGTACTCGTTGACTTCTTGATTTTCTGCACACCACTTATTTGCCAGCCTTCTGCACAGAAGTACTGCCTCATACCCAAGACATTGTTTTCCGTTGGACAGGTTTTATAAGGAGCCAAATCAAGCTGCACCTTACAAGAGATAGACCATTCACGTTCCTTGGCTTCACTTTACCACTATGTTATATTCATTCTTTTTCCTATTTGTAAATGTTAAGTTCCCCCTTGCTCCCTTCTCCACCAGAACAGAGAGAGAATCAACACACATCTACTTGGACGTTCTCTGCCTCTAAATCAGACTCATTCTCAAAATGAAACTGAATTGCTTTGGGAAATACATCTTCTGTTGCCAAAAAACCTGCTGTGAGAATATACCTGTATAGCTGTATAGACAGAACTTTCTTAACATGCAGTGAGTATTTATGCTATATAGCTAGTTTCATGAGTTTTCATAGGAATCATTCTTCCAATGCACCTCGCTTGTCAAGAGAGCTTCAGTCTACATGTACTAGTGACTACAATTCTTGTGTAGTCAACTTTACCACACCACTGAAAGTTCCTGTGGTGGCCCTGACATGATGCTCAACCCCGCATGGCTACGGGGTAGCAGGTGCATTCCAGCTACCAGGGAACAGTCCCAGATGTACCTTTGTCTATTGAACTTTTCATCATACAGTAGCATTTGTGAGTTTAGGCATTGCAAAGCCTGAGGTGATGAGGGGAAGAACCTCCAGTCTTAACTTAGAAATTCACCATATATCTTTCAAGAAATAAGGTAAGCAAAAACTGAAGGGGACTGTACTTATTGGTGAAAGTTAATGACAGATAAAAACCATGATCATAACAGACCTTAGCTATAGTAAAGCCAGTTTTGGATTTTATTTGCTGCATTGTGTGGGCTGCTTTGGGGGAAGTGAGATACGCTAAGAGCTAAATCTAGGATCACAAAAGTAGTTAGGCTCCTGTTTCTTTACCCACTTCAGTCCACCACTTAAACACAATCAATCTCAACTAGCTGACTTTGATTTCTTAACAATTTATGTTCTCATGTTGAGTCTGCATAAAACAGTGCCGTTCCTTGCAGAGAAGTTCAAATCAGCCTTTCATCTACCACCTGCAACACATTTGCATTGGCACAACGTTCTGCTTGGTTTTAAAAGCCCTGCTTCTCATTGTGCTGTGTGTATTTTACCCTAAAGTTTCTGCACTCAACGTCTAGGTTATTTCCTATGGATACAGCCACCTAAGTACCGATGCAGCCCAACAGCTCAGAGCCCTTACACTGCAGTCCTAAAGAGGACTCTCAGAAAAGAAATTCTCTCTCCTTTGATCATCTTGGCCAATCTCTTCAGCTGCTTCTAGCATATTTACATGATCTGATTGAGATATAGTAACATCTTGGTCTGAAACGTGATATAGATCGAGGTCACATCTGCCACAGCTCATCTGAATTTTGTAACCTGAATTTCGATTTCTCTTTTTCTCCCACTCACACACACGCCATGAGTAAGACTTGGCTCCAGTTTGACAAATTACCTACTTAAACAAAGCCTGACCCCTTCTTCTTCTAGCATGTGCTGCTCTCTAGGCAGCATGCTTTTGAGAAACTCTTCCCTAGCAGCTCAATTCTCCCTTTGCATTGCACGGGGATAGGGGATGCCTAAGAAGGAGGGAAAACGGGGCTAGGTGAGCATTCCAGTAGGTGGTATTACAGTGCTTATCTCCCAAATAAAACTGAGAACATGAGTTGCAGCAAAGCAAGAGCAACATTTTTGCTTCTCTACATTTAAAAACCTCCACATTTTTCTGGTGAAAACTCTTTGAATAATTTAATAAGAAGCAAAGCTCTTATTACAAAGCAATAAGAGCGATGATCCTTCTGCATCAGACAGAGGTTGTGTCTTCAGAAATAAGTTTGCTGCATAAAATCATTGGGATGAGTCTTGGCTAGTATTCAGGTTTCACAGGTTACATGTCAGTGAGCAGAAGGAAAAAAACTGAACCACAACATAGTTTTCTCTACCTTCCTCATCTGTTTGCCTCCCAGACTTCTGATGGCTGAAAAACCTTGTGATGAGAACGGCAGAAAATTGTTTTCTGTGCTCAAAGAGATCAATCACCACTGAAGTCTGGAGAACACCCAGGCTCTACTCCCACATCAGAATTTGATTTGCTCTGCAAATTAATTTAGTACTTAGCAATATGACAAGCAATACAAGCCAGGATATGCCAAGTCAGAGCCTAATCCCAGAAGTGGCTGAGTAATCCCAAACTGAGAAGCAGTCAGTACTCAAAGTACACTGCAAATTGCAGGTATATTTAGAGGTCTGTGAATAAGCTCTCAGCTACAAAAGCCCTCACAGAGCTCTGGGCTCCTACATCTAGGAAGAGCTCAATATCAAAGGTGGATCTAAATCAAATTACATACATTGCTTACCATAAACTAAAATAGACTTATTTTTTAATTGACCTATGCAAACCAATTAGAGATACCGTGTGCTTCCCCTACTACATGCTTCCTTCTTTACTCTGCTAGGATACATATACTACCCAATTGAAATGAACTCCTACTAAGACAAGGAGCTTCAGCTAAGTCCCACCTCTCCGCATCTCCACTACTTTCTCCAGAAATGCCTGCATTTATTTAATGAGTCTGCATAATTGAGTGAAATACCCCTTTACAGACTTGACAATGATTCAGCGCTGGTCTTGCTGCCTTTCACTGCAGCTTAACACAATACTGTCACGTTTGAAGCATGATCAAGAAAGGTGAAGCAGACTAAGGAAGGAGGATATAATTCTCCTACAGTAAAGAGAATTTAAGGAAAATTAAATGAGTGAAAAAATTAACTCTCGGTCTTAAGGGTCTTTCAGTTGAGTTTTCACAGGTATAACTGTAGTTTTAATGATCGTATTGAGCAATGTTATGAAAAAGTGCTAGGGTAAACAACGATTTCTAGGTGGCTCAACTTCTACAGGTAAGATGAGAATTAGTAAGAGGTGTTTCTAGAGCAACCATAATGAGAAGATGCCACATAGTAAGCAGGAAAGCTAAACAAAAGGCAGAAGTCTGGAAAAATGAAGAAAAGAAGGAGGTATAAAAATAATAAAATTAAAAATCCCAAATAAGCACATGTAGTAATAAAAGGGATAAAAAGAATGGTGAACAACCTTTGTGTCTTCCTTGAGCCACATTTTTCACCCAGAAAGACAAATCCTTCTCTGATTTTGACCCATTATGCGTAGTAATGTACGAATCTAGGCTTTTTTGCAACGATATATATATTTTACGTGTAACAGGAGACCTTGTGTCACAGTTTAAAGATGGACTGGCTATTAAACAAACATCAGATGCTCTTTGTTAACCCCCTCCCTCCCCAAAAGGGGGAAAGAGA
>VZSC01002419.1:1206781-1232385 GCA_013398225.1 Steatornis caripensis
CAATAATTCAAGAGTAAGCTTTTTTCTGTGTAAATTTTAAGGGAATGGTTAAAATGATCTAATAGATCTTCATCAGTCTGTGACTTATGTAGTTAATTTTCTATTTATGCTGAACTTCACATAGACTTGTTAAAAGTGAATTGCTGCTCTACAAATTTTGAATCACATCTTGTATACCCCAAACTCATAAATCAGATTTTACGAAATATGAAAATCAAGCGTTCCTCACATCTATCTGGAATATACTTTGTGAACAGGAGAAGCACACTGCTGCTAAGTGCAAAAAGAATTGAATGAAACTTAACGCTGAATTGATGCTAGGTAAAACACCAAATTGCCTTAGGGCTTCTTTCACTCTTGCTTTGAGTACTTTTAATTGATATTACTCATGAATAATCAGGACTGTGGCAAATTTGGTAGAGAGCTGCTTTCTAGGAAATGCGTGAAAGTCATAAATTAATTTGTTAAGTGGTTGCTAAAGGTGAACAAGGAAATTGTTTAGGGACATGAATTTTGGAGGACTTTCAGACAAACCCTCTGTCAATAAAATAGGTATAGCCCTGTTGAGTACATGTGATAGTAGCTGAGGATCTGGGATGTCTATTCTCAGCACAAAGCTTAATGGCCAGCATTACTGCCTAGTCTTTGTTAACCTGCGAAACATGAACAAGACTTTTTACTGGTGTTTAAATGTTTATTATTCCAGGTTTTTCAATTCAAGACAATATCAAACTGGAAAACCAAATCCAGGTAATGCAAATTAATTTCAGAATTAGAACAATTATTGTATCTGGTTGAATAGCAATGATTCTCTCCACATAAAGTTTCCGGGGGTTTTTCTTTCTGATTATGTAAATTAAAGTTATTTTGGGAGGTAATTCCTTTCATTACCCCAACCACAAATAAAATCCATATACGTGATTACCAACAGCATCTTTGTTGTTCATGTGATGCCTTCATAATGACCTATCAGGTAACTGTAGGGTGTGAAATTTCAATATCTCTATCCTTGCATGCCATTCAAGTCTTATACTAATAAAATTTCATTTCTTACTGGGCAGAATGAGATTTTTGTGCATTGAATCTCCATAGTCTATACCTACTTGTACTCCTTTACCTATAACTATACACTGTGATCTACTCTTGGGAAATAAGGACACCTGGCAAAAGACAGACTTTTTCAGTTCATGTAGGGTCTGATCTATTTAAAATTTCATTTCCGTGCTGTCTTGCCCTATTTTTTATTTTGCCTCTGTTTGTGGATAGTGATTACAACTTCCACACTGGAGCAGGTACTGAAGTCATAACTCCACTCTTGAGTCCTGTTGGATAGAGACATAGGACATAGAGAGAGTGACTGTTAAAGAAAACTAATTTATTAGTATCTTTAGGAATCCGATCTCTCAAACATGATGGTTGTTTTCTGTATGGCAACTGAAGTCTCTATTGGAAGGATACTTGCAACAGCACCTTCAGTGGGAAACTCGTTTTGCCGAAATCTTACAATCCTGTTGGCCCACACCTCTACATAAACATCCAGCTCGTGCATGATCAATTGCTCTTGATTAATGTAAAGTATGTGCAAAATACCATCCACCTGTCTTAACTATGTACAAAAGACTACACTATGTGACCATTTCTGCACCCGCAGGAACAGTTTCTGTGGACTAGTTGCAAGTGTTTTAGTTAGGTGCAACCTGGTCGGTTCTGCTGCAGGAACTACCTGGAAAGCCTCTTTGACATTGCCAGGTTCTTAACCGACACATGAAAAAATACAAATCAGCACAAGCACAGCCGGAGCTGCCAGTGGGAACTCAAGGACAACCTGAGAGTCCCACCTGGAGAGTTCCTGCACCAGTTAGCCAAATGCTGTCGTGAAGGCCACCAGTTCAGCCAATCCCACTGCTCAACTAGGTTTGTTGTTTCAAATCAGTCTGTTGTCTGATGTATGCAGATGACTGACTTGGGGGCATCCTGCACCAACCAGGAAGTTCATGGCTCAGGTGCACTGCACGTGCACACATGCACAGCCGTAATACGCAGCTATGCTACTCTTACATGACAAACTTGAATGTCATCCTTCCCTCACGCCCATAACTTAAATTCCATAGCTCTTGCCACAAATTAAAGATAAATTTTAGTTTCCCTCTACAATAAATTTTTGGACTCAGTTGTCCTTAATCTCCGTATTCATCCCCGAAAGTGTTAAGCAAGGTGATTTTTATGAATTACTCTAATAGAGACAGAAGTTCTACTGAAACATTATTTCCACATCTATCCCATTTCTCAGCTTGATAGTCACCATAAAAATGTCACTGCCTGCCGCCTTAATCAATAATGGAACAAAGTTCTTACTGAAATCCTAAAATCACGGAAAGATATTTTTTGCATGAACATCACCTTTCTTAAAAATAGTTGGCTAAATCTTTGTCACCAAAATGAAAAGTTCACGGAAGAGTCCTATGTATGGGATAGCAACCTTAGAAGCCTTTGCAATTAGGAATTGGTAAGCCAGTCGGAAACCCTGTCTGAAAGGCTGTGTAGCTGAACCAGCGCTTGGCATTTTTTTGACTGACTAGGAAATGTACTTCTCAGAAAAAGGCTCTGTGTTTCTTACAAACAAAATGTTGTCATCTCCAAGATCTTTATATGCACTTTATATGCACGATCAAAATGTGTTTATTTTCATTTGAGCTTATTGCAATTTGAGCATGTCATCTGTGTGACATGTTTGGGTATTGGTGATTTGGTTTTTGTTTTGTGGTTTTTTGGGTTTGGGGGTTTTTTTTGGGGGGGTGGGGGGGTAGGTAGAGCCGGTACTGTCTCTCACTGTGTGTTTATACAGTGTCTTAGCAGAGGAAATATAATTTCAGATGAAGCCTCTAGATGCTGCTATAATAAAAAAAATATCATCTCACATATACTATCCTTGTTCAGTAGAGTGATTTCCAATACGCATCCCTCCTCAGTCTAAGCTAAGAGCTCATGTCAGTAACAAATTAATTATCAGTGCAGAAAAAAGAGCATTAAATATTTATATTGTTAATATTTTTGCAGAAGATTAGCGCTAAAGAACAAACCTGACAATCAATCAGAAGCTATGATACATCTTGACACTTTTCTTTAAACACAGAACTCAGAAACTGTTATTGATAAATCCAGTCCAGAGGCTCTTTCCTTGTAATTTATTCAAAAGCTGTAAAAAGGCCAAAAGGCATGAGAGACTTCCATTAAAGCTGAAAAAAGTTTTTTTCAAGACAAAAAAAAAATGAAGCCAGTAAATGTTGTTGTTTTGCTCAGCGCTCAATACATCTTTATCCTCTGAACTGATTCACCTCTTGGATTAGCCACTGCCAAGACAACAAATATTTGAAATGCTCTTGGCTTAACTCTTGCAAAAAGCAGTCAACAAAGTTACACAGCAGGCTTTCAGCCCATGGAACAGCTCAATTTTCCCAATTTTCAGTTCTCATGGACGACAAGAAGCTCAAAGTCTCAGTGATGTTTCATACATGAGGAAAATACCTCAGATTTTTAGTTACAGAAGTTTTAGCTAGCAGCTCCTGTAACTGTCAGTGAGCCTTGTGTTTAAAAAAAATAAATGAAAAAAAATCAAAGAAAGTGTGACTGAGATACAAGTAAGCCAGTAATATGTTCCTTCTGGAGGCATACCCAACTCATAGAGAAATAATGCTTTGGATTTATTCCTTCAGCAGCTCTTTTTTTGTTTTGTTTTCTTAAGAAGTAGAATTCAACAACCACCATGACACTTGTAACGTCTAACAAACTACCACCTGTTTCCCATGATACTTCACTCAAGACATATTTTAACAACATTTGAGCTGGCCTATGCAGCGGGATGGGTTTCAGCCTCTTCTTTCTGTTTCTCTTCTGAAAATCCAGAATCCCCTCAGTTTAAAAGTGCCAGCTGAAGCACTCTCAGGATCATCTCTACATAAGCCTGAACTAGTGCCCCCACCCCACACACCCTTTTAAGAGAGAAATGAAATAAAATTGAAGAAAAACATCTTGAAAGAAACCCTTGATTTGAGTTCACTCACAGAGGAAAGCTATACATAGAATCAATCAAGCTCCAATTGCTCCAATTTAAAAAAAAAAACAACAGTACACCAGAAAAAAAAAACCCTAAGTCTAGACTTTTTCTTGATTCGTTTATGGTTTCTGGCTCAGCTGACAGTAGGACAAGTCCCTCTGGAATGCAGGATACCCAGAATATATGAAGAGACAGCAGCAGCTATTTAAAAAGAGAAATTTTTAGAAGAGGGATGCAACTAACATCAGGTGAAATACAATCACAAACATATATAGCATGCAATCCTTACTTGAGGCATCTTCCCTGGAACAGTTTTGTACTGAATTATTGGCCTCTTTTGTTACCACGTGTAGAAATAAAGCCTGAGAATACTCTCCCCTCCTTTTATCAATAAGGGTGACTATATTTAGGATATAGTCTAAACATGGAACACTAAAGGTAGGTTGGTTTGGTTTACTTTACACAATTTTTAACATGAGGAATCACACTTATCAAAACAACTCTTGCTTCTTTCAGTTGAATCAGACTGGAAGCAAGATTCTCTCAAGGTTTCTATTTCAACCCAACTTTGTAGGCAAGAGGACAAGAGACAGTTCAGACAGACAAACCTCAGTTCTAATAAACAGTGATGGCTGAATATTGTTCACAAAAGTATCCAGAAGTTCAAAAGTTTATCCTGCCATGCTCACTGAAATAATCCAGGCTTCTTTTATGTGAAATTTGGTGGGGAAAAGTGCAAGAAAAGACTTTGCCTAAGTTAGGTTTGTTTAAAAATAATTTTTAAGAACATTAATGTTGTAGGCAGAATGTCAGGTTTTAGCTAATCCAAACTAATTCATCTATTTCTAAGTAGCAATGAAATTTTAATTCCCATAAAAGCTTGATTGTCAGTGGACATATAGACATATAATACAAAAAACAGTCCTGTAGTGACTTCACCGGCAAAACTTTCATCGATTCTAGGTGTATCTAGGGTAAATTACAATCCGGATTTAAAATCCGGTTGGTATTGATAGAATACAGCACGCTTCTATGCTTGTGATTCAGAGCAAACAAAACCTAAGTACCGAATAAAAAATTGGGTACTTTCTTCAGTCAGTTAGAGTAGGAATGCCATGCAGCCTAGGGCATGGTCTATAAACAAATATTTTCTAGTTTCAGTAGTGCTATTAAACAAGTTATAAGGGTGAGCTCAGTGCTATAAAAACCAGCTTCTGTATTGTCATCCTCTGTAGCTAATCCGGTGCAACATCTGTAAAACAGTATTTGCTGTTCAGTCTTGTTTCACTGGTGTATAAAAACAAGTGAATCAAAAGAGAAAAGTGTGAATAACTGAAAATGAGAAAAAGCTAAAGAATAAAGATAACTGACTAGTGCGCGATATTAATTCAATTAAAGCTGCCTCAGAAAAATAAAAACAAGGAAAGAAATTATATCTTCATTTATACTAGAGCAAATATAGGTGTATTCTTTTGAACTTAAAATAGCTGTATAAATATTTGTGCCTTTCTGTTGTATGTACACTGAAATAATTCTAAAGATACTATCACTGTGGGGTTTTTTAAAATAAGAATGATGATTTTGGAAGTTTTATTTGCTATGAAGGTCTTTAGAAAAATGAATATTTGATTCCCTTTTCTCTCATCTTTTAAGGACTTCCAGCATATCTAAATAGATTGCTCCTTCTCTTCTATAACACATTATTTCTTTCTGCTTTGATTACTTGCATTAAAAAAAACAACGTACGAGCATTTAGATATTAAGGAGTGTTCCTCTAGGAAATTTATTTTGCAAACAACCACCAGGAGGTCTCCAGGACAGGAAAGTATTCAAACTGATACAGACAGTCAATCATTTTGAACTGCCTACACCCACCATAATTGTACAATTCTCTGAGACAGTGTCCCTATAACTTTTAGCAACAACTTGAATCTACTCCTTTTTCGCATTATCCTCATTGTCTCTTTTCTTACAAAGATGCCACATAAATACACTGTTTGTCTTTACCCTGTCATACCTAAATCCTTTAAGTAACTTCCAAGTCATGTTCATATCTCTCCTGAAGCCCATCTGAACTGCAAAGGGTACATAGGTGGAAGAAGTGAGTAGAATCATCAAATGTACACCTCCAATCCTGTATAACCACGCAACCTCTCACTGGCTTCATCCATTTCCCCTCCCTTCGTATTTAACAAATTTCCACACCACACAGGTCCCCAATGAGTACATAGCCAATACTGGAGATGAAGAGCTCAGACGAACCAACATAAGTCAGCAACATTTAATGCACAGATAAACTAGGATTATGTCATCTGGAGTATGGCTGCTATAATTACGAAACTTCTACTAAACTTTTTAATCCCAAACTACAACGTATCATCCAAAACCCAGGACTGCAGGCTGCATGTTCTCTAGAGCCAGGAACACTCTGAGAAGCACATTGGGCTACCAGAGCCCAGAACTCCTAATGACAACAGTCACCAAACAAAAACATAAAAAGGCTCCATGAAGAAGTCTGCTTCTCCCACAATATTCTCAGCTGATCCTCCTCGAAGAGAAGCAGAACATAAACTGTAATCTCCAGGAGCTCTCCTTCACCGCGGGGACCAAGCCACTACTGACCGTTAGTACTTAATGTATATAATAAAACTATCAGGGAAATTGGAAGAAATGCCCCATAAAGTTGTTTTCCTTTCTGTTCATTCTTCAGTGAAAAAAAAAATCNATGGGAACCAAGCCACTACTGACCGTTAGTACATAATGTATATAATAAAACTACCAGGGAAATTGGAAGAAATGCCCCATAAAGTTGTTTTCCTTTCTGTTCATTCTTCAGTGAAAAAAAAAATCTAATATTTTTAAGAGCTCTGAAGCTCAGAGCAGTTTCACAGCAGGTATGTCTTCTCTAATAAGGTAGCTTCTTTCTTCCTTACACTCTTAAATGCTCCCCAGACAGCAACTTCTGAAACAGAAAACTCACTAATGGATTCAGACTGACATTTTCACTAGTGTTTCTAAAGCTATTTAGTAGTAATGGCTCACGCATGCTGTACAAATCCTTGTCTCACAAATGTAGTGAGGTCTCAACACTTGTTATAATGAAATATCCTATTCCTCTTCTATGGAAGCAGAAGTTACACACAAAGATGAGTAATGAAATGCCCACAGTCATATAAAAGGCAGATTCAGAAACAAAAATTAAGATTCCTGATTTTAGGATTGGAACAGTGACCAGTATTCCTCTAGTACAATTTTATCATTCTTAATTACAATGACCTATCTATATTATGAAGAGCCTTTAAACAGAATTACGGCCTAAATATTGCAATTTTGCTGTTCTGATTTATTCTCTTCCTTCTGGCTGGTGATATCTCCTTTTGAAGAGGCTATATTACTTTATTACAAAAATATTTTTCAAAGCTTTCCTCATCAAACTTCTTTGTTTCAATTAGGGAAAAAAACCCATTGTTTAGTTTCCAGCATAGATTTAATGACACAAAGAAAAATACGCCTAAAAAATAATTACAGGGACAAGTCATAAATTAGCAGTCATGCCAATTCTCAGGGCATGCTACAAAAACAAATAGAGTTACACAGGGAAATGTATGATTACATCAAGCGAGTGCTGTATTTTCAGCTAAATGTTTCTGCATCTATACTCAACAACAATGAAACGAACCAACTACCCCCAAAGTAATCAGTCACCATCAGTGTTTTTACTTTGGATTTTTATATGGAATGAGATAACTGCTTGTTTTTTTCGAACGCAGGTGCCTGAAATTACGTCCTTCAGTCCACAGGTTTTATTTGCAGAGGTATTAAACTCCTACTAGTCTCATTGACGTTTCTGTTAACGTTGAGAATAAAGCAGACTTTTCATAAGATTTAGATAGGCACATATGGGAAAAACATCCCAGGGTATATATTATTGCTGGCACTGGCAATTAAACATGAAATGTGCAGAACTATTCAATAGAGAATCACAGAACGGCAGGGATTGGAAGAGCCCTCCGGAGATCCCCCAGTCCAACCCCCCCTGCTAAGGCAGGTGCCCCCAGAGCAGGGTGCACAGGAACGTGTCCGGGAGGGTCTTGAATATCTCCAGAGAAGGAGACTCCACAGCCTCCCTGGGCAGCCTGTGCCAGGGCTCTGTCACCCTCACAGTAAAGAAGTTCCTCCTCATGTTCAGGTGGAACTGCCTGTGCTCCAGTCTGTGCCAGTTGCCCCTCGTCCTGTCGCTGGGCACCACTGAAATTACGATATTATGATATAATATTCTTTAAGAGACGGAAGGCATGATTAGAAAGGGGACAGAAATAAATGAATACATAATTGTAAAATAACTTGTGAGCTCCTTATCCCTAGTCTGGACCATTTTATGCTCAGTTAAAGGATAACAAAACAAAGAGGATCTAACTGCTCCACTTTGGATAAGGACGTCTTCTGCTTTTACGGAGGGAGACACCATTTGTAAGGGACTTTCTCATATCCTTGCATGGAGATGGGGCCATAACATGCAAGGACAGACTGTTTCTGAGGCAGCACAGTGACTTAGGATGGAGAGGCTTTCATAATTATTAAGAATATATAAGGTGATTTCAAGATTTGAAGATTGTTCCATTTAAAATGTGCTGCCTAGAACCGAAGGACGGCATGTCACTGAAAAATACAGTTTTTCATAAAGCCAACACGTAATCACTTCGATAGCTGACACTTTCAGTATGTTGTATTTCACGTTCTTTATGGCTCTTTGCAACAAATCTTCAAGAAACGAGGTTTGCAACAGAGCTATGGGAAGAGCTTGGGGATAGTAGGTCTCAAGAAACACCCTGGGGGAATGAGATAGTCTGATTTCTTGACAAGAAAGCTTAGGCACATCACTGGGGTAGGGAAGAGAGGGCGTCCATCTAACACACAAGTTTGGGGTAAGCAAATACACCCACATATACCTGGTAGGCCAGTTGCAGTCCTCTTATACCTGTCCTCTTTATTGTTATCAGAAGTACAGTACTCCCAGCAAGTTCAAACTCTTCCTTAGATGGTCTCTGTTGAGGCTGTGACTACTTGTAGATGCACTGGCTGGCTTCTTGCACCTGTTCTCTCCATTTTTGCACAGCTTCGTGTTCTCAGTCTCAGTCCAGCCTCTATTGTTTAAATGAAATCAACTTCCTCTGAAACCTGCAATATCCTTTTTTAAATATTTACAAACTCATTCGGTAAATGTGATGTATTCTTCAGCTTAACGTGATATCATCACATTCTAATTTAAAGCTGAAAAGAGCTATAAAGCTCACAAAGAACATAGTGCTGTGATATGAATATTTAATAGTAATGACCTACAAAAATGGACTTTACTATTGAACTATTTAAATGGATCTCCTCAACATGTAAGAAAATATTAGATTTGATGTTCCACTTAGCAATACATTACTTGGGGATACATACACAAGACGTTTAGCTGACTGGCTTAGAATTGCTGTCTTGCATTTTGCTGGCATATTTTTTTACCTTTACCATCATTAAACATGTTGTCTTCTTGTCTCATAGTATTACTAGAACGTAAGAATTCCAGAAACACACTTTTTGAGATACTGTTGAAAGATAATCTACAGATTAAGCAGAAATATATGCAACAATACAAGCCATTAGCCTGATAAGAAACACTCAGTTCCTTTGGAAGCATCAGGCTTCAACTCTGATGTGCGTGGGATCACAAAATGTTGGATCCTCCTCACTGTAGCTTGTTAGCTCAGTTCAGAAGCACTAAGGCGCCCATGCCTTTCAGCATCACGCAAGGGATACGTGTCAGCATTAAATGAGGACTCAGTCAAGTAGGCTATTAATAATGTCAGCAATATGTCATGTACTTCATCATCACAGTGCTCTCTTATTTGTTCTGCAGTAACAGGTAATCAAACCATCATACTGGATCACACTAAAGGTTCATTTCGTGTAGACTCAGTTTTCAAAGGCTGTTATGCTGTCACTGGGCAAGCGTCATTAACATCAAAATTAATAATAAGCTAAAACCCCATCACAGACCAGGGCCTGCTGACAAGTGTCAAAAGACAGCTCTTCTCCTGAAGAACTTGAAGTCTAAATAAAAGAAAAAAGTCCACCTTTACTTGAAAGTAAATGAAACTGTTAGAAAGTGCCTGTTTGTCACAAGGAAGAAAGGACAGTGCTCCACAGTAATCGTAGGATGTATTACACTTTATATTTGCCCTAAGTACGCATAGGGCCCTGTTTACTGTTGTCCTGTGCATGTTGTCGCTGTTGATCAGGACAGCTGGTGTAAGCGATCACTAAAAAGAGGAGAAGCTGCAAAATTATTTTTACAAGGAATAAGTGACAGAAATTAAGCTGTAAAGTTAGAATTTTATAGTTACTTTTCATTGTTAGATTTGTGTTGCTTCTTGGTCAGAACATAAAGTACTTTGGCCTTTTTGTACCCCAAATTCCTTGCAACTCATGGGGAGCATTCATAGTTCTGCTTGCCTAAAACATCACAGTATCCACACTAAAGACCCAGCTTTTTGCTATCCGTTCTCCAGCATATGAAATCTGAATTTACTTGTTAGCTTGATGCTGGAATTCTTAACCTGTAGAGATGATGAATCCCCTTGAGCTGAGCAGGATACCCATGACTTCTTGGTATGCGTTTCTTACCCTACCAGGTGCTATATACCCTTTTTAAAATTTTTTTTTTGTTTGGGTTTTGTGGGGTTTTGTTTGTTTTTAAACTATCTCAACTAAGACATGCATTTTAGTAGAAAGCCCTACCAGTGGGTAACTTTCTTGTATTCCCAAAGGCCTTTTTAAATTCAAGAGTGGCCTGTTTTATTCTGATAACAGAAAAAACTCTATCATCTTCATATTCCTTCAGAAAGTAAAGATTGCTACTATTAGTGAAACAAAACACTTACAAATCCATTGGAATACTCATTGCACCGAGTACCTTCTGATAAAATGTCTTTCTTCTCATCTGCTGTATGAATATATATATAATAATATTTTGGACCATTATTTTGTAAAAATAAATCACCAATGACCTTAACACTACTTTTTAGTGTTATCAAACAATAAAATATAGAATGTTCAGACTACATCTTGTTAATGTTTCCAGACCCAGATTAGAATAAATCTAATGTAAAGATTTTCTTTTCCCTTCTGGTGCTTCTTAATGTCTCTGGAGGAGTTTGCTTTTCAATAAAAAAGTGATAAGTATTTGAGTTAAATAATGTAACAGTAGGACGCTTTTATAAAAAAAGCTTAAAGACAAAAAGGTTCCAAACCAAAAAGTCCTTCTTTTGCTGCAGATTTCTTCAGTACTTGCTTTCAGTACTTTCTGAAAGAGGCATTGCAGAGACAATTTGCAGAAACATGTTGACTTCTTCCATTTAATTTAATATAACAGAGAAAAAATTTGAATAGTAAAACCTGTTTCTACAACAAAAGGGTTAGCATCCCATCCAGATTGTCTGGAGATGGATGTAGACACTCGGTGCTTATTATGATTCGTTAAAGAGCAGTAGCTTAATCAGTACACTGCTGTCCCTTGAACGCACTGACCTGCTCACATATTGCTCAAAGACTGTATACAAACCGGCCTTTCATGAGAAACTGAAATGACACACTCAAAACACTGCAGAGGAGTGAAATACAGCTTTAGAAAAGAACCAGAAGAACATTGCATAATGAATACACTAACACTTTAAAAAGATCTACTCTGCTACTAGCACCAAGACTAAGATTTGGCTGTGAGTTTATTACCTCAATGCATTCGGGAGACAGCCATCTAGTGAGTTTTTCCTGCATCTAGTTGCCATTATTACTTGAAATTACTCTATGGGTGTTCCCCCATAGAGTTCCCCCAACAAACTACTTAGGATCACCAAAGCAATTGTGCTGTCTCTGCACTTCACTGTGAGCTGGTAAATAACTAAAGCTAAGTTCATATACCAGCAACACACAGCACAAATCTTGAATTTCACCAGCTACACTGAAACGGCATTTGGTCCTCCAGCTATTTTAAATCAATCAGTTATGAAGGAGAATTACTAGAAATTAAATCCAGCTACAACTCCAGGAATACCACAAAAAAGGCATTTTATTAAATTTAGAGTAGTGATAACTGGTTTGCTCCGCTGCGGTTGGTGTATTTCAAAACACGTAAGGGAGAAAAAACATAAAAGCCAGTACTAACTACGTGAAAGACGTAGAGTAAGCTGGTTCTATGGACCTAATTCCACTTGTATGGGGATATGTAAGGGGTCACTCAGTAAAGGGTCAGAGATGATACATCAGATTTTACCAATGCAAAAGCTGGTCTGAAAGACAATGAAGATTATGCAAGCAAGAACTAGGTAGTCTGTTGCATACTGTTTGAATGCATTTTTAGCAAGTGTGGATGCACAACAGTTCCAACAATAGCTTCAAAGAAACAACTACCGTAAAGACACGCAGATAACATATGTGCATTACAACCTCGAGTAAGAAGTTCTGGTAATGACCATATCACTGTGTGCTATTACGACTGACTTTTGACTTGATAATATCTGTAAATTGAACCCTTCAAGCTGTAAACAACCGTAAAATGTTTACAAAGATCAAGGGAAGCAAGCACCACTGACAGCCCTCTGCCTTGCTTACAGATGAACTCCTGAAAGAAACACCTTTCCCACTAAATTCCACTTCTGTTATGGAGCCATTTTCTTTCCAAGGCTGGTTAAATGATCATCGTGGTGAAATAAAACAGAAGAAATCCTTGAGTATGTTTGGAGATCACTTTGAAACAGAGGTAAGGAGGTGGCGTTTCTCTGAAAGAGAGGGATATTTTTAAAGGTGCAGATAATAGGTCCCTGCCCTTCAAACTGGGTGAATCCGGGCCTGGAAACAATACGTAGTCAGCAGAGAAAGTTAATGCATCCCTACAGAACAACTCAGTCTTAGCCTGCCTTGCTGTTCGGAAGTACCTGTCTTCACCCATTGACTTGACTAGCTTAGGGCAGGGGCTTCCTAGCTCAGTTGCGTTCACGGAATCAACCTGAACCTTGTTTCCATTGATTTCCTTTGGGATTAAACCAGCTTGCTCTCTCCATCCCCCTACCCACCTCCCACCCCACCATTTATCGACTCAGAAACACCAGCATGGTGCACATACTACTCACAAGAGTGTTTGCCTTCCCTACGTGTTTGAACAGCATTCTTGGTGCCAAGTCTAACCTAGGGGTGTAAATACAGTTTCTCTTTTTTCTCCCCCTCAATCTACATTAAGTGGAAACAAAGAAAACTGGACCACACCAGAGAGGCCGGGCTGTGCTAAAACATTGCACTTCTCAGTTTAGTCAAACACAGTCTAGTTTGGGTGTAAATGAAGCTGTCACCACTTTGTATCTGTGCTGTATGCACGATAGTTTACAAGACATATTCTTTCCCTGTGTTATTTGGAGTCCCACTCTGAAGAATCCAATACATTTGACAGCAGAGTGACAGAGTGTGGGACTGTCGGGAAGAAGACAGAAAGGGCACATAACGAGAAAAATAAGGTCTGGTCTGCAGCTTTTTTAATGTTAATGGACAAACCTTTTCTACTTCAACAGGCTCTTGACAGGGCCCTGAGTTCATGAGGAGGAAGTGCCTGTTCCAAGAACAGAAGCAGGAAGGATATAGATGCAAATCTGAGAGTGGGAGGAGGCAGAAGGAATAGATAAGTGAGGATGCAGAGGAGCATAAGGAGTGGCAGGTGTGATCAGTTCCCTTTTTATCAGTAGGAATCAATATGAGAATACCAAACGTAATGTGAATTTTAATGTCTGTAAAAATAACGTCATCTTCTATGAATATTTTTCTGTAAAAATAGAGTGTTTTAAATGCTGTAGGAAGATGAATATGTACACTTTGGTCACTGGGATGAATCTGTTATTTTTCTTCCCTGTTTGTTTTCTTTTTTCCTTTTAAAGGTTATCGCTTATGGACCAGGAACAACTGAGAAAAGTAAAAAGAATTCAGATATCTGGATATGGCAGCTGGTAAGTGGCAATTCACACTTGTTAACTGACAAATTCATGTTTCAGTTCACACTGAACAGCAATAAAACCTTCTAGCAAGAGCAACAGAAATTAAAATTATTACGTGTCTTCTCATGGAAAAAAATCAGCAGGCACCACCCTTCAGCTTTAAACTATCGTGAAAAAATGAGTGTAAACTACTGCCACCATAAAAATAGTCTCTCTTTTTCCTCATCTTGTATGTTGAGGACAGAGATACTGGCATCTTCCAACAGATCTTGGTGGGGATTTTAATGTACCCTACCTAGGGTATATCCTGTAAAAATGTCAGAATATCACTTTATCTAAGTGATAAAGAAGTGTCACCTATTACTTCTGCCTTGAAGCATTTGTCCTCATGCTGAAGTCAAAGTGGAATCAGGTAGAACATGCTAATAAAAAGCCTAACTGAGAACTTGTTTATACTAAAGCACAGTGGTAGGTGATCCAGATGCCCTTCATTCAGCCAGCTTCTAGGAAATATTTGCAGCCCAAGGGAAAGACAGAGAAAAGCCAGTTTTCATTTACACAAGTCAGGCTAGCTTGGGAGGCAGATATTTCTGTCAGATTCTGTTCCATTGAAATTCACAGAGACTATCAAATATTAATTAAAGACATAATAATCTTGAAAGACATTTGTTTACAGTGCAGCTTACAGCAGCCTATGCAATCAAGACCTTGTTGCTGGCAAGAACCTCTGCTTGACAAGATAATGATGAGCCCATTCCAGTGTGGATGGACTCCTATTAGCAATTTCTGTCAGCTGCCTGCTGACTTGGGAACTTAAAATATACTAGGAATCAGAAAAGTAGAAGAGGAGCCTGAGGTACTCTCGGAGTTTATGTCTGTAATTTCCAGAGCTGTACCAACTTGCAGGCTGCTAGGTTAGATTGGTAGCAGCGTACCCCCAAGAGTCAGGCCATGGGTTGCTGCTTTGTGATGGGGAACAATGAACCATGAAGCATGTTTTTATTGATGCTAATAGTGTTGGACAGGTAAGATCAGCTGAATATTTAGCTAGGCCTCATGAAACAGAGCAGGTTTGAAGTGCTTTTTCAGCGGAAAGATTTCCATACTTACCTGCAGCATTTTCTTCCTGCTAGTGACAGCACATGGAAAATTCAAAGCTGGTTATCTGTTCTTTCCCTTCAGGAGGGCACATCAACTGTTACCACGGATGGTAAAACCCTGACTCTATCTGCTGGTGACAGCCTGCTTGTCCGTGCCCAGTCTACGTGAGTAGAGATGAACAGTGGTTCAATGCGTGATCTCCCAGCTTCCGACAACATAAATTCTGTGTATTTGGTCCACACCAGGCTGGGCATCAGCTGGTGCAGAAACAAAGCGCCTGTGAATCTAGGATTTGCAATAGCCTCCATTATTCCTCAGGGCAGAAGTGTCTCCAGGAGGAAACAAAGCCAGACATTCATTCTAGTTCACCTCTTATGATTAAAGCTGGGGAAAATAAAAAAGATAAGCACTACCCAGAAAAAGCAGCATGGAAAAGACCAAGGTAGATGGCACAAATATACCAATCAGCAATCACAGCAGATCCTCTAAGCTTTAGACGAGGCTTAATCAACATCAATGCAGCAAGACTTGGGGTTCAGACTAAGAACACACCTCGTTTCTGGAGTAGGATGCATATATCTGTTTCATAATCGTGACATGGATGATATATGTAAAGGAAAAAAATCAGTCAAAATAGTTTCCAGAGAACGGAAAGGGAAATTACTTGCCAACTCTTGTGAAGTGTGCCATGAGCTGTGCTCACCATGAAGAAGATGAAGGATGATGTATACTCACTGGTAATGCAATGCAGCAGATTATAGGCAGATGATAAAAATGGTCTTCTTTCCTACAGGAAAAATCTAGTAAGTAGTAGTGCACCTTTTGTACAGCACTGAAAACATTCACTGAAAGAGCTGAAACCATCCAGCTGTGCACAGAACTGTTCTCTGCACCTGTGATTCCAACACATAGACACCTCCTCCCTTCAGCATTACTTCCATCAATTAATTAAATTAATTCTCTGTCCTTCAATCAAGGAGCGTGTGTTTTCAAAATTATGGCATGATGCACATGCAGAGATCTGCCAGCACAGTTCGTATTGCATTAAGATGTTTATCAGATCCGTACAGCAGACACCTTTTATTGTATGCATCACTGTTGCACACTGATTGATCTCTGGCCGTCTCTCCAACTTGCACAGAAACTGCTAATATAAAAGTGATGACCACAAGAAAAATACTATTGAATTCATAGATAGTTATTCCATGTAAATGGTATCTGTACTGAAGTGATTCTGTTCCAATCCTTATGTCACCGAGATCTGAACAGATACCTTCCCCCTTGGTTCATCGATAAGTAGATATACTTTCTTCCCCACCATATCATGATGTTTGGCTTATATGAGTGATGGTGAAGAGTAATTCCCTGAAATATCACAAGATATACCAATAAGGAAAGAGAACAAGTGTAATCAGAACAAAACTTTCCAGCAGCATCGATGGGTTTAGTTGTTGGCTTGAGTATGTCATTCCCCTCCATGAACACTGGATCACCTCTCTCTCTACTTTTCCAGGTACTGCTGGGAGAGAACAGAAGAATGTGTTGCGCTCTGCATTGCTCAGGATCCAAAACGCAAGCAGCCCTATACCTAGCTCCCGTGCCAGCTGACTTTGACGATAACCAAGTTAACCTACGTGTCTTCTCTTAATGGTCTTTTAGTCAGAATTCCTGGGAATCTGAATAGTCGAACACAATGATTACATTGAATTAAGTGGAGTCAAGTGCTGTGCCCAGTTATAGCTTTTTTCCCCAAGTAGTTAAAGTTCCAGCAAAATCTACAATACATAGATTTTTAAAAAACAAACAGAACAATAGTTCTTATCTGAAAGGAAATGAAAACAGATCCAAGTAGCAGGATTACTTATATAATAATATATATGATAGTATTTAGAATAAGTTAAAGGCTTTTCAATTGCTAGTCTCTGTCGCAAGATGTAGAAAAGGAGATAGGACAGATACCGTTATGCCTGCTTAGGTAACGGTCTTCATTTCTTTGTCTCTGTTTTGTCATTTCTAACAAATTGGGTATAATGTTAGCTACCCAGGCCACAGTATGGGAGCTTTAATTGGCAGTAGCTCACAGATCTTCTGAGATCTTTGGCTAAAAGGCCCTTTAAAAAATAAAACAATCTGCTGGACTGCTCGAGGATCTTAGTGCTTTGAGAAAGAGATGAAGGTGCTTTAAAGGGGGAAGCAGTACCTGCAAGAACATCAAGCAATACTTAGATCACTACTGTACTTGCTTCAGGTAACTTCTTATCAGTTTATCAAATCCAACAATGCAGCAATCAATCACAGTTATCAGTAGCATGCCACACGTACCATGCTGGATGCTGCCTACACACTACACAATCAAGAACGGCACTGCAATATGACTAACACAGGAGCATCTGGGTCACGGGTGTTCCTGGGCAGCAGGAATCGCAAGTCAAGGTAGCCTAAGTGTGTTGGGGGACAAGGGAGCGGAAAAATTATTGTAATCAGTTTCTACTAAGTGCTGCTTCTTTTTGAACAATGATGTTTCTTGCAGAAATAACAAATGTCAAATTATCTTTTCCTGCTTGTATTTCAGGAACTCTCCAGAGGGGGGGTTGCTTTGTTTGGTTTGTTGTTTTTCGGTTTTAATTTTATTGTCCTTCACATCATTATCATCAGAAAACAGGTTGCTTAAATGTCTGCAGGTATTACCCGTTACATAACTGAGAAAGCAAAATGTTACCATTTCTTGATTTTTTTTGTAATTCTAATTAACTTCAGAAAATATTTCTTTAATATATCTATCGCCTATAAAGCTCATTAAACTGAGATGTCATATGTGTTTTATTCAAGTGCTTATTCTCCTGATAAGAAAGACTCAGGTGGCTTGGCTTTAATCTGTAACTTATATTTAAATTCACTAGCTTTACTAGTAAAGCATACAGCAAAATTTTGCTACATCCTTCTAATAACAGGGGTTCTAATTTGAGAAATTGAGCCTAGTCCTTAAGTCTATTATGGGTCTGAGCTATCACAAATGAAAAGGAGCTATAACACTTCCCTTGAACACGGGAGTCATTTACCTTTGGTGTTGGTGTGTCCGTGTCTGAAGAATTGCCTACTCTATGGTTGAGGGAATTAGCGTACCACAGTGTTATATTTTTAGTCCACCAGTTACAGGGTAACCACAGAAATATTTCTGTATTTCACACTGAATGATAAATGAATAGAACACAGCAACATGTAGAACAACGTCCAGAATAATGAACAGCTCTTCACCTATCCAGAGGCACTGGGTGCTCTGGAAATTTCAGAATAAAAATTCAGATGCCTCTGGATTAGATAGCTCTCAGGATTTAAAATTAAGGCTCCACTCAAACTGTGTTTGTGATGAAGTCCTTTTATGACAAGTTGTGCTTGAACACCTGAGTTTTACCCAAGCTCTGTGCTAGGTGCCTCAAATCAGAGCAAGAACCAGACCAGGAGCATTAAGCCAGAGCTCCATCACCCACAATTCTGCCACTGTCTGTGCTCAGAAACCAGGACTGAGCAGGTCATCAATTAACTTCTTTTGAGGAGTTGCTGTCGTCTAGAAACTAGGTAAAAGGTGTCCAGTCCCATAAAGTACGCCTACCTAAGAATCAGGAGCAAAACAGCATGAGAACATTTATAAAAAGGCTTAGATACCAAGTACAGGGAAAAGAGAATTTTGTGTTCTAGTGTCTTTTTTGAGAACTAGTTCAGTTTTTTTGTTTCTCCTCACCACTTCCCCCACCTCCATCCAGCAATTCAATAATTATTTGGTAGCCAGAACACAAATGAGAGCACAGAGAACTTGTAATTTACTCCTCCTAAGGTGCTTAACCGCTGTGATTTAGAAACCCGCAACTTCTCTTTTTTCCAAATCTTCAAATAGTTCCAGTAGCTCCTGATCAGTCAGTGAATACTTTTCTGGTGCTTTATTCTTTCTCCTTATTATATATATTGTAAACTGCCCCAACAATGGTACTTTTATAATTAGATGCACCCATGATCCTCTGCTTATGGTGAGGTTGGCCAGGTGCAAGTTTAGTTCCTGGAGTCCTTTCAGCTGTTAGGCATTGTTTCTGTGTATGTATGGTCAGCTCCGTAGATACTTTGGCACTAAAGTTGTTGGGATCACAGTCTGGGGACTCCAGTGCTAATCTGGCCTCAAAGAAGGATTTCAGACTTAGGTCAGTGGCAAAGGCTTAGTTAGGCGTGTTGTCTGCAAAGTGCCCTAACGTACTCCTGTTAACAATGCCCTTGTTCATGCATGTCCATGACAACACTCCAGCACAAACCCATCTCCTATGCGCATACATGTCTGTCTTTACAACTTTTTCTATACAAGGTGCACCTGCACCATGATTTGGGCATCCAGTTTCTATCTGAATCATACAGATACTGTGTCAACGCCTACATTTTGGAAGGATTGTGCTAACCTCATTAGTACAGTATTGCATAGACAGTCCATCTGTTGCTCACTGTTTCTCTGACACTCAAAAGCAAATCCTTTATACAAATACATGTTATAAGCAGTATTACAATAAAGGCTACACAGACCAGAAACCATACCTGCACCATGCTTCATAAATTTATTAGTTTAAGACACATGCAAGATTGTCTGGAATCACAAGCTGTAGCTGACTTGTAAGCTTAACAACACACCTAAAGAAGTTTGAGTCTACCTACAAGCACCCACAGAGAGTTATTGCAAGCCTGAATCATGCTGAAATTCAGCAGAAGCTTTCCCCTTCACTTCAAATGGGAAAAGGTGGTGTGGCCCAATCCTGCCAGCTGTTGAATAAAGTACCAAGAGAGGCCGTAGTTGTTCAGTGCCTTTAAAATATTTAATCCCAGCGAGAAAACTGCTGAGTTTTGTAAAAAGCAAGATAAAACACTCCTTTTGAGCTATTGAAACGATTTCTATTATTATAGCATTTAAATGGTATACTGAGCAATGTAAGCATTATTATAGTATTCAAATTGAGCAAGTAACTTACATTTACAGTCAGTCTTTCAGTTCATGTAAATTAGCAATATTGATCAATAATATTTAACGTAATTAGTGTTTCGTATTGCCACTAGGCTAGACAGGTCTGACCAGATAGGGTACGTATGTTCTTATTTTGAGCTCTGCTGACCTACAGGAATTATGGAAATGAATTGATAATGTCCCACTATATTCCTCCTTATTAAGTGTTGAAATATGACAAAAGTATGTTGATTAGCAATGATACATTATACATTAGCACCAATTCCAAACAACTAGCGTTTCTTTAAGTGATCCTAACACTTAAAAAAAGAAATAATCCTGGCACAGCAAATAAAGCTTTAGTCTTCACCAGATGTTTCTACAATATTGAAATATGACCTACAAAAAACAACTTCGTGTAAAACATGTCTATCTGTGGTTCCGAGAAAACTGCAAAAGAAACCAATGACCCTCACAGATCATGTAGCAAACATATCAGAGATCAACAGCAGAGCTCAAGATTGTCCAATTTAAAAACAAAACCATCCAAACAGAGAACAGCTAAGGCAAGATAATAATCTAAAGCTAACTACATTTCATCTTGCAATGCATAAATTGACAGCTTGTAAAAGTCAAGAGAGGAAATTTTCTTCCTCCATGCTTGCTTTATTTTTAGATCTTCCTTGTTCCTTTGAAGAGGCAAACTCTACCAGAGGCAGAAAACTAGACCGGGTGGATCAGTAAACTGCTAAAACCAGGGGTGTTATAGTAAACTTTTTCCTCAAACCCACACGGCATTTACTTGCACCCATAAACCAATCTTATCTTGTTGTATGAAGATAATAAATGCTTTCATTCTGTTGTTAGAAACATTCATTGTCCTCTGATTTCAGCTCTCCAGCCACATTTATTTTATAGAACAGATGCACAGAAAGCAACTCTCCCACCATCATCATCGCATGTAAGTAAAGGAAGAAAAATTACTTAAGCTATTTAAGAAATTCCTACAAAAACAGCTTGTGTTCATAATGCAGACATTTGAGGGCTTTGGGGTTTCTTTTTATTTATTTCATTTTCAGTTAATAATCCAGAGTGCGCTTGAATGAACACTTCAGGCTAATGAAGGTCATCACCTCCCGGTCTGTTTCTGATTGAAGACACAAGTACTTGTAGAGCTACTCTTCAATGTCAAAGTATGTAGATTAATATCTGGTTGGACTCAAAGTAAAATTGTTGATTTAAAAGTAATCACGAAGATGACAAAGTTAATATCCACCCTGCAGCTCAGATTAAATACTTGACCTACAGGTCCTAGCACTATCTGGTACAGAAAGATCTTATGCTGGATCCAGTCAGCAATATATTCCGTGATTGTCCAGAGAAGTGTGGAAACGCATAAAACCTCTCCCTTTTAATGCTACTGGAATTTCGACTGAAGCTTGAAAGATAGGGTAATACACACACACACACACACACGCGAAGTCAGATAGTTTGTATTCAGCACCTTTCCAGAAACAAGCCCTGAAATGCCAAAGTCATTAGGCAAATCAATCCCAATGCAGACAGCTCTCCTATTTGGGGTCTACAAATCACAGAACAATTCTTTTTAAATTGCTGTTGCTCTAGGTTAACTACATCTCCAACATCTTTGGCCTGGTAACGCATTATAAATTGCATCATAACCACATGCTGGAAGATTTGAACACCATTTTGTATTTTTAGAGTTGCTAAATAGGTGCATGTACCTGGCCATTACAAAGCTAAATAAAAAAATTATGTCCCTGGTTTGGGAGATAAATTACACTGAATTTGATGCAAAATTATTTGGGTTCTAAAACACTACATTATGTAACATTTTAAACCACTGAAAAAGTTGTCACGGCTATGACAAAGTAAACTAAGCATAAGAACATTTGGAGCTTCAGTGAGGAATTTAGGTACATCTTTATTATGTCAGAGAAAAACAGGACTTCTGCAGTGTTGTACAACTACAGTAAAAATATTATTTAACAATGTTTTAATGTTTTTCCCCTTGAAGAAAACTAGCTTGCTTAGAAGGCAACACTAAAGCATGTAGGTGATGAAGTTTGTATTTCACTCATAGCGGACTTAAACTCTTTTATATGATAAGTTGCCCATAAGTTCAAACTTTATGGTTCAAAAATAAATTTGACAATCCGTTTGAGTAAAGCAGCTAAACACGTGCCAATGGGTAGAACTGAAGCTTTAAAGCTTCAGCATGCAATTTCCAAACACTACTGGGGATTGATCCTGAAATACAGTCATTGCACCTTACCTAGCTTTTTGGTGTACCTCTTCCTCCAGAAACCCCAGGGCAGCGTCTGGACTCCGTGCAGAAAGCAGATTTGGGCACCTCCAAATAGTGTCCACAATAACCGCTGTGCTGAGCAGAGAACTGCGCACACAACACAGCTGTCCATGGCTGAACCACAAGGAAATGCCTGGAGGGTCGTTTAAATGCCACCACCCTGCCACGCTCTGCTCTCGGGGTGCTGCAGAGAGCCACCTCCACCAAGGAGCCCCAGGGCCCTGTACTTTACTTTTTCCAAGAGCCAAGCTGCAAATCACAGCTAGACATCTATAACCTCATTTTACTCAATAGTTCCCAGAAAAAGAGCAGTCTCGCAGGAAGCGGAAACCCTAGGAACAGCTCCCATCTCTGCACAGGAGAAGGAAGTCAAACTAAAAATCTTTGCTGTCCTGCTAGAACATCCCAGTCATGGCCTCTGTTAGAGGCATTTCTGCCTCCTCTTGAGCTCCGCAGTACTGCAGCACGATCAACTGAGCCATGCAGGAATCACCAGTGTTGCCAGTGAGCTAGAGGATAAACCCTACTCCTCAAATACAGTTACAGAAAATATAACCCTGTAAAATAGAAGCAAGTACAGACGGAAAGCACATATCATTACAAAGCCATCGTTCCAGTGGCAACTTTATGCCCAAACACATTTGTGATCTGAGCTGTCTACAGAATCTTGGCATACATTACAAAAAGAAGGTGAACACCACTTTTTGGCTTGGGGAAAAAATCATCAGCAGATTGGTGAACCACAAATAGATCAGCTTTGTTTATGACAACCTGAGAAGAATGTTAACAGTTACTGGTTGCTTCCTGATACTGGTAACTAACGACCCACATGGTTCAAACCCTATATACTTCATTACTGAGTGGCAAGTAAACATTCGATGCACAGGTCCTCTCATCAGACAGTATCTTTTTCTTCTCTTCACGAGAAGAACGGTAAACACTGAATGAAACTGAGTAAAAGCTTCACAGAATGACAAGAATTCTTTTTTTTTAATCCACAAAACCCAATTAGATTAGCTTCACTTTTAAACCAAGCTAGGAAACTGTATGCCAGCACTGGAATCAGATTGCCTTATCCCACCAGACTTAGCGTTTAAAATGAAAATTAAGCAACTCTGGCTTCTATTTCCAATATGGATGACAATGTTCAGTTGTCTAAAGCTATTTCTTCCATCTTTTGGATCTAAGCTAGGCAATTTACACCCAGTTCTTCACTGAAGGCAATTTGCCACTACTTAAATCTTTGGCGTTTTCGATGCAGCTGCCCCAATTTATACCAGCGTGTTAACAGAGTCAGGCTCCTACACTGCAAAAACACAAATGGTGCTTTGCTGTGTTCTGCATCCCCCGAAATACCATTGCATAGTTGCATACAGTTTATTTATACTGTAATACACACACAGACACATATATGTCTTCGGATTATTTTTATGCAGTAATTAGTGTTATCTTGCCCGTAGCGGTGAGATTTGTGCCAAGCATACCGTGTGTGCTTGGCGTTTTGTAAAACAACTAGCCCATTATCGGCAGTCAGAGAGAGAGAGAGATTGATACTAAAGGTCATTTTTATTTATGTCAGACACAGGATGTTTCAGAAGCTTTTACGGAGCAGCTACATCTGTGCTCTCTGTGGGTTGGCATGCATACTGCTGGAGGACAGAAAAAGCAGAACATACAAGAGGGAAGAACTATCCTGGGCTTCACTGGAAGCCGGCTGCGCTAAACGCTCCACCTCACCCAGACTTTTCACAGCATCCCAGGCGGTGGGGCTGTGCAGCTCACACGCATTCCTCATTGAGGGCCAAAGGTTGTTTTTTATTATCAGTTTTAATCTAATAGAAAGGTTTCGTGGCATTTATTTCCTCTATAGCAAAATTAACACTACTTGCAAAGCTTCCTCCCCCTCAGAGGGAAATAAGATGCAGGCTCGGAAGCACAAATCCGCAGTGGTATTTAAGTGCCTGAGGAACTGTGCCAGAGTGTCTGGCAGGGGAAGCTAAACAGACTCAATTTTAAAAGGAAATATAGTGAATGGAGAGACAGACTGAAAGCTCAGGAGAACGGAGTACTCCTTTTATCTACTATGGGGGGAGATGTTAAGTGGCAAAGCAAACTTCTTTTCTATTCTCGCTCGTCTGTGTGCTTTGACCCACCATTAGTGCCATCTCCACTTGTATTTGAGACTGGCCTTTGCTGCAGCTGGCACCAAGTTAGTCACAGACGCTATTTCCATTACATCAACATCAGTGCAGTGGGAGCTGGACAAAGATAAATATGGTTGTATGATCTTCAAGCTCCTTGCCCTGCAGAACTAATAAAAACACTCTTTCTGAAAGGTACTAGTATTGGTCTTGCTTAAAAACAAGACACACAGAAACAGTAGAAAATATTTTGAAAATCTGTGATTGGTTTATGCAGCCTGGGTATTTTGTCGTTAAACTGTTATTTCCCATAATTATTTCTTAACATTTTGCATTGAACCCATTTTGTTAATTTCCTCAAGTATCTAACATTGGGACAAATGCAATTCTCAGGTGTATTTGTGTAAATACGTAGCTAATGGAATTACCCTGATCTCACAGCACTGCAACAGAGGACAATTCGGCTCTGTCTACATAGGCGTTATAGCTAAAGCCTGACACAATGATGGAACTGCACCAGTGCAAGAAGGCTGCTTAACACAAGGTACACTCCAATATCACATTTCTAATCTGCAGGTTATAACTTCACTCTAACAGTGTACCTTATTCAAGATAAACGAACAAAACCTCTGGTGCTTTAACACCCTTATTACAGCTGAGTTAGTCTTTACAGAAATGCCACAAAAACAGACATTATTAACTGCATTCTGTTGAAAAGGAACAGCTTCCAGATGGCGATGTTCATATCTAGATACATGGAGAAGACAGCACTAGAAATCAATGAGAATATCTTAAAAAAAGTTTAAAAATCAGTTAACTATGTTTTTTCATTATTTTAGTATTCAACTAAAAATTAAGTGTAGTTCAAAGCAATCTCTAAAATTAGCTTGTCAATCATCTAGATAAGAGTTATAAATTGAAAGTGAAAGACATTCATATTTTCCATTTTTTAGATTTGGCACAAACTGGAGCACAGGCATTTCCACCT
>VZSC01002419.1:1232775-1249831 GCA_013398225.1 Steatornis caripensis
CCCCTGCCGTTCTGTGATTCCGTGACTCTGCCCTAGGAAAGATTACACCGGCCCAGAGCAGACTCTACAGTAAACAATGGAAAGCATTCAGATGCCAGTAACGTCTCCCATGTTTGTATTCCTAAAAGCTCAGCATACCAAAGTCTTTTAAGAAAAGAAAGAGGTTCCTCTGAAAATATTTTAGGCGACTAGGAGCTAAAAGAGATCTCTTCAATTCGTTGTTTTCCTTTCTCAATTAAATGCACACTATTAGAACCTGGCATTCATCTATCTGATTTGAAGAAGGTTAGGAAACATACACTAGAACAAGCAAGTAGTAGTTCTCGTGCCTGTGTTTTAAAGGCACGCAACACCTCTTTCACTCTAGTGCCTGACGTGTTTAGGGAAGTAATAGACGTAATTTAATTTATCTGCCATAAGGTTTGCACTGAAGAGGCTCATGCTGTGAGGATTACCATAGCAACTACTGAAAGTGACACCAGCATTCATTTTTGAAATTGAGAGCCCAGGGACATGATTAGCTACAGTAATAATACCACCTAAGCCACCTGGTCTTTTGTTCAGGGCCAAGTAAACTAACTATAGGAACCAACACCAGAATCACTCACTAAGTTAAAAAAACCTTTTCTATCTTTTTTTTTTTTACAAAAAACAATGATGCATTTACATATTTACATAAACACATATAGTTGAAATGAGTTCCTTAAATTACCTATTATACGGTACATCAGGTAGCCTACATGAAGAAGAATATATCAGGGTAAATCCAAAGAGGCACAAAACCAGATTTTTTAGAATATTTCTAAGTCTGTTGAAGTTCACCTGCAAAGAGATTCTGAAGAGATGGCAAGTGCTCAACAGCCATTAAAATATTTAAAAAATAAGTATTCGCCAGTATATTGAAGCTGCCTCAACAAGTTGAGGTTCTGGCATATATAGCAATAAAAAGAGGAACCTTAATTAATAAGCATTGCTCCAAAGTCAAGAAGAAACAACCTGATACCTGCCTTAGCAAACACAAACCTGAAGCAGCCAGATCCTTTACACCTGTTACACTCCCTTCCCTCCAGGTGCAGTCTTGATTTTACCAGGCATGAGTTAGGGGCAGGAATTCAGCACACTCTGCAAATCCCACCCTGCAGACTCTTCAGAGGTCGCAACCAGCCAGCATAGAGGGTTAATTTATAATGGGATGGGGCTGATAGGGAACAAGTCCTAGAGCCACTTGGCCCCAACTAACACTTCTCAGCCTTGGTCTTCATGGTGATTGCTTGATCCAGCTGAACGTATTCATCTCACAGAGGTGACGGCTGATACCTTTACTCATCAGCTAAAGTCATGCTTCAAAAGCTCTCCTTTTGCAGTATAGCGCAGTTGATATAGATCATTAAAGCCAGCTTGAAAAATACAGTTTACTTTTATGCAATCATCTGAAAGAGAGAATTTTGTATCAACTCAAGTAAAAGTTCCACAGAATACCAAGTTTTTATATTCTCTTTAATCCTCACAACTATTTCAGACCGCCATTAAAACTGCATAACATTAATTTATTCAGGAAAGCTTAATAGTCTCCTGTTGGAAGTTTTCTCCATTAAATTGATATTACTGTCGCTTCATGGAAGGCCTGAACAGATGTCCTTTTTTTCCTGTAAGGGTTATTATTCAGAGCTATGCTCACAGAGACAGTTTCTTACAGTAAAAATGCCTGGAAATAAATGTTCTCTGTGATATACCTTCTCATCTCCTTATCCTCTGACTGGTCAGCAATGGCAAAACCATATTGTTCATTTTAAAGGACGATTAAGGACTCATTCATGAAAGACATGAGAGTGGTGGAGAAACATATCAAGGAAGAGCAATGAGTCGGGCTGTCGGCAGCCACCTCACATGGAGGAAGCCATATATATCCAGGCTGCACCTGAACTCCTAGAACAATTCTGCTCTGCCTTTATTTAGCACTGAAAAAGACTTCAGCTTTTATTCTCTCAGGAAAAAGGAAGATGGCAAGGTTGAAAGGAACTTGTCCCAAATTGCAGTGATAGGCAGCAAAGCCTTTGCTATGGGTGCTTTTCAAACGGAATGAGGAAAGGATGAGCTGAGCCAGAGAAGAACAAAGGCAGAGTTAATGCACGAATTCCTATACCTGCTCATCGGCTAGTGTCCTGAAAGCAGGGACTGGGCACAGAAACAACTCCATTGCCAGAGCTGAGTGGGAGGGGGTGTTTATTGCCATGCCCACCGCAGCTAATGTCACTGCCTCGCAACCTAGGCGCTGGAGAATAGCATATCCTCCTTGTCTTTATTTGTTCCCACCGAGTTCATTAAGTGCTTTTCTTCACCAGGGATGAAAACATTGAGTTCCTGAACATGCTACATGTAGGACTTTTACTGCATTCACTACCACATACAGCTACAAAGCATGTGGATAGAACAGTGTGGTCCTGTATGGCTTGGGTAGACATTGCTATTGCCGCATGCTCAGAGGAGGGTTTTTTTAGGATTCCGTGTCCTCTGGGAGAAAGCTAACCCTCTCTCTGCTTAGCCTTGTGCTATTGCTGGAGACCAAGAATCAAAATAAAAGCTGCACAGAAGGCAAATCCCGCTATATTTGAGTGATCAATAAAGCAAATACTCTATGATATAAAGCTCCCATGCTCAGCAAGGCACTGTAAAAACTTAGATTGAGACAATCTGTTTCCCTGAGGCTTGTAGGCTAAATAGCAANACCAAGAATGAAAATAAAAGCTGCACAGAAGGCAAATCCCGCTATATTTGAGTGATCAATAAAGCAAATACTCTATGATATAAAGCTCCCATGCTCAGCAAGGCACTGTAAAAACTTAGATTGAGACAATCTGTTTCCCTGAGGCTTGTAGGCTAAATAGCAAGCTAGAGAAGGGGTGCTACACAACAAGCAGAGAAAGGCATCTGACAGAAGCCCCATTAGCCCTCCGTTTCCTTCACCCGCAGCATATGCTTGTTTCTTCTCAGAGCTGGCATTTCCGAAGGTCTGTATGCTCAGTACTTACTCTAAGCATCCAGCAGTGAGAAACAAAGACTGCGCAGTCCTGGGAGTTCAAGAGTTACTGTGTTAAAATTTTGCTTTTGTAATCACTCTATGTTGTGAAAATTCAGGTGCCCGACTGAGAAAAGACATCTAGAGTAGAACAGAGATGACTAAGAAAAAGATTCCTGCCATTTTAATTGCTTTTGTAGCAAGATATTACCTCGTGATATGTAAACATCAAATTAGCAATATTCTCAGGGTGAGCAGTAATATAGCAATCCAATAATTCCTTCCAGCTATATACCAACAACTATGCGCTCTCCTGCCCGTCTTTTCCTCAGTATTCGTCGCACTGCGCGCTGAGTATACTTAAAAATATGCCTATGCTGTAGACACTATTAAATTCCAATTATTCCATCCCTTTGTACTAACTTCATAACTTTGAAGCTTATCAGCACTTGTTTTTCCATTTTATAGAGGGAACTGTACGCCATAGCTGGCAACAGTAACATGGGACTCAGTGAGCCAAAATGTTCCTTTAAGCCCTGCATTTGTACACTGAAGGCTCTCTCGCACGTTCCACTGGAATCTGCTACAAGGCATTTGAAATCCAGCACTACCCAAACCAGTTGCAAAAAAATCCTAATATTTCTTAGCATTAAAAAATAACGTTTATGTACAGTAGTTTTCCTTTTTTACCCATATTCCTACTTTAATCAGATTTGTTTCTGCACTATTACTGTCCTGTCGCTACCTCACACCTTAATATCGTTCATAACCTGAGTACATATTTTATCAGCAGTTTGGATATTGTCTAGGGGATCTTAATTCCCATTGCAAAAAGGAAACTACTCACATTTTGGAACTGTGAGCATGGCACAAGTTCATTCAGTAAATTGTCTCGGATTACCCACAGTGATTCAGGATGCCTCTCGGCTGCAGAACAGGCAAGTGCTGGAAGTGAGACTGAGAGCTGTTCCCAGTCTAATCCCGCAGCTCTGTCTGGGGTGTTCCAGCTAGCACTCTTTAAAATTAGGGAGTACTTTGAAGAAAGAGCACTCCTCGGGACCACTCCCCACAGTACGAATGTTTGTTACAGTTACAGGTTTGTCTCCCTCCAGCCTTGGCAATCCTGTCGTGTTATGTCACGATGGATTGCATTCTCCATCACTCCTAGCATACCCTCATGCCACATCCCAGACCATAAAATATGTGGCACAAGCTCCTGAAGCGCACCGTGTCCTCTCAGTAAACACACTATCTTTCAGAAACTTTGCATTTAGACTATCTTGTTTTCAAGTCAAAACAAGCTTGCATTATTATTATCCACAGCTCTTTTCCTACGTCCCCCAGAATCACACATCTATACATTTATCCTCTTTCTATGATTAATAAATTTACCTGGCTGTGCTAATACATATAGCCACATTTGAATGAATATTTACAATGAAAATGTTGTTTCAGTGATGTGTTCCCTGTTCTCTAAGTTCAATCAGCAGAAATTCAATGGATGTCAACAGAGTCAGTTGGGATTTTCATCTGTATAAATAGGAGCAGGATCTGACAGCCATATAAATTACATCTGTTCCATTGCAGCCATCTGTAATTCAATCTCCAAAATATTAATCAAGTTTATCTGACATGATTTTTCCTCCATCATCAGCTCACACTGTTTATTGCTTCTTGGTCTGTTACCCTTATACTGGGTAATCTGGCCAGGGATGTCAAGGGCAACAAGGGGAGTTTCTATAGGTATGTCAGTGGTAAAAAGAAGACTAAGGAAAATGCGGGCCCTCTCCGGAAGGAAACTGGAAACCTGGTTACCCAGGATATGGAGAAGGCTGAGGTGCTCAATGACTTTTTTGCCTCAGTCTTCACCAGCAAGTGCTCAAACCACACTGCCCAAGTCGCAGAAGGCAAAGGCAGAGACTGGGAGAAGGAAGAACCACCCACAGTAGGAGAAGATCAGGTTTGAGACCATCTAAGGAACCTGAAAGTGCCCAGGCCCATGGGACCTGATGAGATGCATCTGGAGGTCCTGAGGGAACTGGTGGATGAAGTTGCTAAGCCACTAGCCATCATTTTTGAGAAGTTCTGGCAGTCTGGTAAAGTTCCCACTGACTGGAGAAGGGGAAACATATCTCCCATTTTTAAAAAGGGAAAAAAGGAAAACCCGGGGAACTACAGGCCAGTCAGGCTCACCTCTGTGCCCAGCAAGATCATGGAGCAGTTCCTCATGAAAACTATGCTAAGGCGTATGGAAAATAAGGAGGTGATTGGTGACAGGCAACATCATAGCTTCACTAAGGGCAAATCGTGCCTGACAAACTTGGTGGCCTTCTACGACAAGGTTACAGCATTGGTGGACAAGGGAAGAGCAACTGACATCATCTAACTGGACTTGTGCAAAGCATTTGACACTGTCCCCCATGACATCCTTGTATCTAAATTGGAGAGACACGGATTTGATGGATGGACCACTCAGTGAATAAGGAATGGGATGGATAGTCACACTCAAAGAGTTGCGGTCAACACCTCAATGTCCAAGTGGAGACCAATAATGAGTGGTATTCCTCACGGGTCAGTATTGGGACCAGCGCTGTTTAACATCTTTGTTGGCGACATGGACAGTCAGCAAGTTTGCTGACGACACCAAGCTGTGTGGTGGGGTTGGCATGCTGGAGGGAAGAGAAGCCATCCAGAAGGACCTTGGCAGGCTTGATAGGTGGGCCCGTGTGAACTGCATGAAGTTCAACAAGGCCAAGTGCAAGGTAAACTCTTGCTTCCAGTTGTGAGTACCACTTTTCAGGAGAGTGGTAGGCAATGCATAGTTACGTTCTCCACCCCAAAACAGCTGAAACTGCAAAAAAGTCAGTCTAGGCTTTTAGATTAATATGCAGCATCTGAATACTTTCTTCACCAAGAAGGAAGAGATTTTCTTCATGAGTCTTCATATAAATTTTACATAAAAGACTCCTCAGAGCAAAGCACCTTCCAAAGATTCCCACAATATGTTATGCTTTTTTTAAAACTTCAAATTTTTATTTTTAAATTTTAAAAACTTGTCTATTTCAGTTGGGGGGGCGGATTAATTAGACACAGGCTAATTCTCCACATGAATCTTTATTTTAATCACAGATGATAAAATCTGAAAGGCTGAGATTAGTAAAACAGTATCTCTGTATCAGGTACTTATTCTTTTTGTCATTCTTCAAATGAAGACTTCAAATTAAAAAGACTTGACCTATTCATCCCCTCATACAGATAGCAAGAAAGTCATAACAGACAAGAAGAGAGCTGTTTCTACCCGACATTACCAAGCAAAAGTCAAGAATCTTAAATGAAAATGACCTCAAAGTGGCCAAAGGACAGCCAGTGTTAATGCTGAATTATAATATAATCTCAGTAAAAGTTTTCTACTTCTGTCACTGCAGATCAAGAGGACACAAATTACTGTTTCATTCCCCAGAGGGCAATTTAGCCTTCTTTTTAAAGGCATTCTAAAACCTTGTCAACTCCAGACAAGAATCTTCACATTTGGCTACTGCTCTGCAAATATTTTTAGGCATGTTGATTTGACATACAGCAAGATGTAAATTATCTAATTTTGGCCTCACTATTTAGCCTAACTTTTTATAAAAGTAAGTCTAAAGTAATACCTGGTAAAGTTACGGGAATCTGTACTTATTTCAATAGCAGGAAGTTGTATCACAGTACATTTCCTAAACAAAGCATACTTCAGATACCGAAAATCCTAATCACAAGACTGATTTAAGAATCATATTTCATAAAAATAAAAAAGTATTTAAGATTTCCATTTTTACCCACCAACTTTAAGGTTTAACTCATCTCATTTACAAACTTTACAGCATTATCTCAAGAGCTAGAGACATCTAGGAAGCAGGAAATATGTTGGAATTTATCCCTCCCTCACTGTCTCACTGCCAAGTATTATATGACTGAACAAGAGCCGGCAATCCTGGTTATCGGAATTAAAATGACAAATTGGGTGTCTAGGTTTCAAGACTGTAATCCAGCCAAGCTGTTTCTCCTTCCTTTTCCTCATATTTATAACAGCATCTGTTCGCTCAATCTTCGTAGAGTAGCTAAGTCGAAGAAATGAGGCAATTTTCCTTTTTTTTTTTTGTTTACTCATCTGCGTGGCCTCTTGCCTAACTACCTGCCTGCCACTCGGTACATGTAGCATGTGAAGCCCATTTTGACAAGACATGAGCCACTGCCTTGTTATTTTTGATGGAAAGAAGAGAAGGAATTTTCAAGTGAGGGGGGGATAATTACAGAAGGCACTTTGTAACTGCTGCCAGCTTTGCAGAACTTGGCTCAGTAAAAGGAAGACATGTGCATGAAACATGTTTCATCACTGAGTTCTTCTGCCTCCTCCTTATTAGTAATTAGCGTGAGTAGCAGAATGTGTGCACTTCCTCAATGGAACTAATTACTGTGTAGAGGGCCAGAAGTTTTCAAACCAAAGCTTAAAAGACATCAAAATGATATAGGCCTTCTGCAGGATTTCTAGAGGGACAATCTTTTCCTCTCTCATTCAAAAAAAAATTTGTAACCATGCAATATTTTTGTTACCGCAGTCTCCATTAATAAAAGACAGCATAATAGTGGCTAGGCATCTTTCAAGGCTGGACCAAAATTCCTGTACTGTCATGATGAACTGTAACAGAAACAACAGATATCCAGCACTGCTGTCCAGATCTCAAAGCATTTTTGCAGTCACTGATGAGTTCAGCTTTCCAACTTTACTCCTGTCTTTCACAGATTAGCTTTTCTTTTCAGGCAGGAAAAGACAGCATTCTCTGGAAGGAATAAAATAGGAAATTTGTAACCAGGCAAGAAATTGAAAAAACCAAGTTTAGGTTAAAGGCAAAACTCTTCCCACCCTCCACTTAAATACAGTAACTCTGCCTTCTCTCAACAGACCTGCTTCTTCAAGTCACATAAATGGTCTTCAGTCAAAGGCAGAAGAATGGAAGAGATCACCAAGGTCAGCGTGAGACAGGTCTTGCCTTTCACGCGACCACAAAAGACACTGAAGTACGCCCAAGAGCCTTGTGTTCATGCTTGTCACTCATTTGTGAAAGGTAACCAGAAGCATTTTCAGCGGGAAAAGTTCATGATACTCAAGGTTGAACAGAAGAAAAAGAACAAGCACAGACTGAAGATAAAGTTTGAAGAATGGAATAAAAATAAAAACAGGTAACAGTGATGAAGAAGGAGGGACAAAAAAACCCCACTGAAAATAATTACATCCCCATAACAGTGGCTCTCAGAAGAGGCTTTTCTACTGGTTCCTACAGGGTTGAAAGGCATAACGCTGAAGAGAGCAGTTATTACTGGTAAATATGGTAGAATATCATACTGCTGTAACTATGAATAGATGTTCCCCTTCCAGTAACTTGAAAAGTGCAACTAAATGTTTGAGAGAGATGTAAGTTTCCAAGCCCTAGACACTAGCGTGGGATGCCCTAGTGGCATCCTAGCAGGTAAGTGACAGTACTATCTTGGAAGCCACATTCAGCATGTACCCAAATTAACAGCATCATAGAGAACACATTTCCTCTACAGTGTTCTAGGGAAGTCTCAGGAACTGAGATTACAACATGATACCAAAATGCAGCCAAATATATTTGCTATTTTAAAATAGTCTAAGACTAAAGAGTGTCCTTAAAGCCATAGAAACAGTTGTTCAATGTGCCAGAGAGACATGCTAATAAATCCAGCATTTAACCTGTGACAGGATCCCAGATTTGAGTGATGAAGGACTTTGGTTTCGATAATGTGTTTTGTTTTCAGCAAGGAATGGTAAAGCAAGAGAACTTGTGGTTCAGCCTGGAGGCAACTGGGATGGGTGTGTTTTGCCCCCAGAGTATGCGTGTTACATGCTGAAAGAGAGCTTCAGAGACAAGGTCTATCAGTACCGTCATTGGACATGACTCACCGATTTCATCTTGGTGGCGGTGGCTATCATTATAACAAAACAAAAGAGTTTTTGAAAAGGGCCACAAAAAGCTAGGTACTTCATTCCCATGGAGGTCTTTGGGGAAAGAATCTCAGTATAACTGATCAAAGGTCAGATTAAAACAGATGAAGAATTTTCCTGCATTTGTAAATGGGAACAGTTTTTAGGGTAAGCTCTTGTTGAGCAGTTATGGCAGATAATCGGCTTTGTGGGGCAAAGTCTCTCTGGCTTCAGAGTACAAATCATTTATAAATATAATTTGAGACATGGACCATTTGCAAAATTACTCATCTGCCTCTTCATGGTTGACCAGGCAAGTCTGGGTTTTTTTACTCTGTGTATTAAAATAGGTTAACTGGAAACGGAGTGATTCATACTTTATACAGAAAATTTTATCGCATAGTTTACTACTAATATTTTTCCCTGGCATTCCTTTACAAAGAATTTGACAAGGCTGGACTTAGTTCCGTTCATGAAAGGTGCATGGATCAGATCTCCTGTCCAATCACCCAGCACCTGCTATTGATATTTCCCAGGTAACATCAACAGCTGCATGAATTCTTAGCATCTCTGCACCTCTGTGTAATGCTAAACCAGGCACACTTCACAAGCTCTGGAAAGGTCTCCTTAACTCCATTTGTTTTCTGGAAGGGGCTCATTCCATTAATCACACAGACAGATGGGCTCACATTTTGTGCTATTGTCCTACCTGACACAGTTTTCTTTGGCTTTCACAGCAAGACATTCGTTATTGCTAATGTCCAGGGAATAGTGGGTATGACAGGACTTCTGTAGTGTTCAAGTGTCTCCTTGAAAAACAGCACGCTCCTGAAAGAATCCCTGTCTGCTCTCCGAGTTCCTTTCCTGAGATCCTTCCAGCCTTTTTCTTCCTGCTGAAGTCTGAAAAGAAATTAAATTAATGTTCTGGATATCTGGCCACATCATTTCTGAAAATGTTTCTTCCTGAAAGCACTGCGTGTTTGCAGCACTCATTAGAGGGTGCCTGCATAAATGCGTGTGTGCATATAGTCCCTACCTTATATCTTAGTCAATGTACCTGATTTTGCCATCACAAAAGATGACAGTTAACTCCTGTTGGAGAATTTGAGAACTCCAAGTGTCTAATACTGCAGGTACAATTTAGGACAAGTCAGACAGATGCGTTATTTATTATGATGACTGGAACAGCACCTCTCCCTCCGCTCCCTGGTTCTCCGCCAAGTGTTTGCAGAGACCCTACCTATATACCATTTCAGAAAAAAAGAAATGAGAGAGGTGAGGAAAAACAATCATTTCAATGTTAACAAAGCCAGGTATCCATCCCTGGGAGGGATGAACTCAAGTCACTTGCTAACTGCCACGTTTCTAAGAAATCAAACAGTAAATAACACGACAATATGGAGA
Organism: Steatornis caripensis; assembly: GCA_013398225.1. NCBI lineage: Eukaryota > Metazoa > Chordata > Aves > Caprimulgiformes > Steatornithidae > Steatornis > Steatornis caripensis. The sequence continues at coordinate 1,243,176 of VZSC01002419.1, forward strand.
GAGGTCTCTTGGTGGAGCCTACAGGAGTGGCACACCGAGTATTACCTTAGCTCAGAAGCGGGGAGTTGGAAACAATCACAGACCGCTCACTTTCAGTTGAAAGGAATGTTCTTTAACTAAAGGTAGCTTCTTAGCCAGAAGTCTTAACCTTAAATATTAATTTTACCACCACACTCCTTCCCCCCGAGCACCATAGACTATAAATTGTCTCAGCGTGTGGGGTGTATTTTGTAGGTGTTGGAAGATACTGTTCTGAATTCCAGGAACACAGTAGCTGTTCCTTCCGCAAGAATTACTACCAATGGACTTTAACTTGACATAACAACATGCTGCGGTGGGTTTCCTATACTGTCCTGTAAAGACACTCTGTACTTTCTGAGTGGGCAGAAATAGTTCTCTCCTAACTGAGGAAAACCAACTGAAAGGAGATAAGAGTACACCACAGATAAGATTGGCAAACTTGCAAAAGACTGACTGCTTAAACAGCCAGATTTCAGAAAAATCCAGGGACCTTGAGAATAGGACTTTAAAAATAAATCTTCAGACTTACCTACAATACATGACAGTTTTACAGCATCCCATAAAATATGTCTTTCCTTTCAATGAGAAATTAAGTTTATAGGAAGATAGCATACCTTTTATTAGAGCAACAGATAGATAAACTCTGCTTACTCTTCAAAGTCTCCTACTGAAGGCAGTGGTTTCCCGTCCTCAGACCAAGTGTAGGGTCCTTCTCTCAGTTCCTTCCGTTGCCATTCCTCTCCCTCTATATCTGACGAGTCACGTTCATAAACTACAAGGTGTGCCGGGCACACCCCTTGCCTGAGGCCCATGACACATACCTGTGACCCTAGAATATCATTTTATAGGGGGCAACAGTTGAGGCCATGCTGGCGTGCTACTGCTGCTAATGGCACATCAGAGGCAGGGCGGACAAAACATAACCTGGTACAAGATGAGAGATATGCAAACTTGCATGTCAGCAGGAATCCCAGGTAGCTGATCACAGGAGGGCAGCAGCCCATGACATCCTTCACAACACTGGTAGCACACATATAAGAGATGAGGATCCTCAGCACCATCCATTTTGGTCTACTGTTCCATTCCTGTGTGCTGAATCACACATGTAGACAGAGCCCAAGGGAACTAATTAGTTCCCCCCAGAAAAGAGTTGGGAGGTGAACTAACATATCGACAAGTCTGTATAATAAGGAACCAGGAATCAGGTCAGGAAGCTGTGTTATATGACAGCGTAGATATACCCATCGTCATCTCTCTTTACAATGATATCTACTGGTCCTGTAAGGAAAGATCAACTTGCAGCTGTTGGTAACACCAAGGTAACACCATTTAAAAAAACAGACGACTTACTACATACATTGTCTTTCTTACCTACTTCTGCTACATCAATTAAAAATACATAAAAATTTAGTAAGATCTCTGATTGCTACGCATGGGATACAAAGGCCCAAGTGATACTGAAGCAAAGGAAGAGGGAGGCATTAAGGATGTGGGATTTCTTAGGAAAAAAAATTAAAAGTAGACAGAAACCAGTTTGACTTAGATCCTTCCATGAGAAGAACATTTTTAAACTGCCAATTGAATTTGATTAATATCGTAAATTGGAAGCAAAATCCCAGTAAAAATTGTAGCTGGACCAAAGCGTGGTGGGAGCTGAAGAATGAGGGACCATCAGGCAAGTTACAGGAGTCCCCAGTGTGTTGCAACTGCAAATCTGGTGAGCAAGGGTGTCAAGAATAAACTATTAATCCCATATGCAATTCACACTGTTTTATATAATCTGGCAACATACCAGTGTATAACAATCTCAGTCCTTATGTGCTTTTGTTGCCTGTCCACCTGGTGTATAGGTCCAAGAAGAGCTATCACCTGGCTTGCAGGCTTTGTTTCTCCTGGACCTTCAGACAATCACATTTACAACAGCAGTGTAAGTGTATCTTACAACTACTGTTAGAAGCAACAAAAACTGTTGTGCATTAACATTGATATTACTCAAAAACACGGCATTGAATCAGATTAGCTCCTTATACATTTTCACTACTGCTTAAAGGGTTTTAAAACTTCATACTCATGTGGTAGTTGTTTTCTCCATGAAACAAAAGTTTCAATTACTACACACAGAGAAAGCTTATTTCTGGAGAGCTAACACCACTAATTTGTTCTTTCATACAGCTAATTTTTCCTTGCTAATTTTTTCCTTATATTTGTACAGTCTAGAGTCCATAAGAGCACCCCTAATGTAGGAAAGTACTGTACCTGTTCTTCCCAAGTATCATTTTATTCACTTTGCTGTCTAATAAACCTGATTATTACACTATTCTTCAACTTGAGACATCTACCACACATTTACATTTTAAAAATACTTAGCTGAATACTGAATATAGGGTCTTGGAAGATAAATTACAATAATGAATACCCCTCAATAGAAACATAAAAAAAATGCTAATAAGAACTGTAAACAGGATTGAAGCATGAATGGAAGTAGTCATATACAATTATCATATATGTGACTGGCAGAGACAGTCATGTAAGGCATTCTCAGAAAACAGTGATCATTTCTACTTGTTCTCAGGCCAAAGAGGGAACTGGTTTCTGAATCTGAGGCTTTTCCAATGCTAACTGTTTGGGGTTTTTTTTCCCCCTACCAGGCACTGAAAGCCTTTTTTAGATTTAGCCCTACTTCTAGATGAAATCCAATCACAAAAACACAGAAACAAGCTTATTGTGAGGGAAGTTAACTAAACAATTAGATACCTGGAAGCCTCTGTTTGATAGTTACATTAATGTATTTGATCAGCTTGTAGTGAAGTGTTTCATAAAACCTCAGAGGAGAGGTCTCAGAGTTTGTCTCCACAAAATGGCAGGCATTCTTGTAAAATATTTACACCACATTTTCAACAAAACTTGTGGGAGTTAAAGACTCTCACCACCTCCCAGAAAAGCTCAGCATCTTGCAGTAAACCATAAATGAGCAAGAGGATAAAATATCTTATACCGTATTTCAGTGCTTTTAGATCTGAGTTAAGTATAGGCATATTGGCTAGATAGAATAAAAAACACGTTACCTCTGCCAGTGGTATGAAGACTGTCAATTTGGCAGCTTCCAACAGTATAATTTTGTACGTGGACTTTTCTCAAGAAAGTTTCCTATTCTAGATCAACAGTGGAAACAGTACACAGAAATACATGTAGTCACCAGCATGTCTGTACTTTCTTATCTGTGTGACTCATCTCTCAAAATAGAAGATACTTTATGCCTGTGAGATCCTCAGACTTTCTGCTCGGAATTTTCCGCTAGGATGCCAAATACGATTAGTGTCAAACATACGATGGCTGATTCTGAGACCATGAAGGTCTGGTCAATTGATCGTAACTTTTAGCCAATTGTTTTCACCAAAGTTGTTGGGCCTTTTACTTCTTTCCTGAGCAGATAAAACTATCAGTTTGTATCACATAGGAGTGCTCAGGACCCTCAGTAAGGTAGTGTAATTTATAGGATGCCTGTGTAGAAACAGATGAGGAGGCATGCTCCTAGCCACCAACAATGTCCAAATCTAGGGCCCCACGTTCATGTGAGTCATAGCTCATCCCACTCTGGAGCTGACCATTTATTTATTTGTGTAAGGTACTACGTATAATACACTTAAGTATATGAAAACAACAACTTGTGTAGGAATAGAAGGGGAACAAGAAAATACACAGATTTTTCATCTATTTCCTNCGTGAGTCATAGCTCATCCCACGCTGGAGCTGACTATTTATTTATTTGTGTAAGGTACTACGTATAATACACGTAAGTATATGAAAACAACAACTTGTGTAGGAATAGAAGGGGAACAAGAAAATACACAGATTTTTCATCTATTTCCTTATATATTTTAATTATCAGAAAGAAGATGAAGTGCCAGCCTTGCCCATTTGCCTCTCCACCGTTATCGGTCTTCAGCTCCTTGGACAAAACAGGGTTGGGGGAGGTTGGTTTTCAAGTAGTCAGTCTTTGGGGGTTTTTGCAGAGGCAATTACCCTCAAACTAAAATTCCATTGAAAGAAGCCTACAAATATTGAGCTGTTTATTTTCCATTTCTGTTGATTAAAGTATGAGCTCATTTTTTTTACTCTGCCTCTTTCATACTCTTAATAAACTTGTGCCCTGTGGTACTGGTGACTTTTACAAATCAACTTCTCAACTACTCATCAATCTTTACACAGAGCATTAATGTTTTATCGTTCTTGTTCTGGTAGTAATGATTTTTTACTTCCTCTGCTGATTTTTTTAATCAAAAGTAATTTACAACACACTTCACCAAGACAAGCCTTTGTCAATTCTAAATACATCATATGTGTGTTCTCTGCCACTTGGTCAAATCAGAAATTGGACTTACATGTTTTGCTGGCTTTAAATCAAGCCATGTTAGGAAATAAATAAAAAGGCTCTGTAGAAACTTCCTTAAACCATTTGCATATAAACAAAAAAGTATCATTTAAGTAACTTACAATCCTAGTTTTGGGGGGTTTTTTTGCAAGTAATTTTATTCTGCATAATTGCCTGAAATAGCCTTTTAAAATAAATTACAATGCTTTGATCTGCAGTCTCATTAAAAAAAACAGGTTTCTTAACACATCCAGATGATTTGTCACTATTTATGAAACAACCACTTTGGAAGTTAAGTCAATTATGAATAACTTAAAAGCTGTTCAGAATCAATATGAATCAAGGCAAACACCTACCTGGCTTTTCTCACGTGATCTATTCTACAAGAAGCAGTTCTGAAGTTCTCCAAGACCTCACTTAACAGATGATCGGCTTTGCCAAAGATTTTCTTTATAACATTAGCATAAACCTCACTTTCAGTTCTCTGCTGTGCAATAGAGATAAGACTATTTCCTTTCTAACACAGTTTTGCACTCCTTTAAGCTCATAAGATCCTTGGATAGCGACAGCCTTTTACTATAGACATTGTCTAGTATTTCTTATTACTTCTAGTAATGCCTATTAGATCTTCTCAGCAATCATTTATAACCATTTGCTAAATGCTCAGCCAATAATTTCTAAGCCTTTCTTTTACATTGCTGCACCCTAAAAGTCAGCTGGTTATACCCATCTGTGAGTTTTCCATGAATGTGCTTTATAACATTGTTAATGCTTTAACATGTTCTAAACTTAATATTTAGATTTGTGTATACTTGAAATTTTTTGTATCTATCTTGAAAGTTTTTCAGAGTTGAAAGCAAGAAATTATCTCCTCCCTTGGCAGAGACATTGTAAAAATGCTTTTTTCCGTCCATCTCCCTGCTGTTTAAGAAATAGGCTGATGAGATCACAGACAGCAAGTGCTTTTTCCTTCAGACCCTGTTGCCAAAAAGCTTCAGTCTACAGAAGAGAGAATTTCTTCTGGCAGTGTGTAATCCTTGAATTTTGAACAAGCTTGACGCTTATATTACACAATTAGGAATAGCAGTTACGTTGCCATGCTGCTTTTCCCATATAGCACAAAAATCCAACATCAGAGACTGAAAGTTCATGACACCATTATACATTCGATCGCCCATCTCCACTGAAATGTATTTTTTTCCCTTCTCATTTGTGTTTGATAGTTACCAATTTTTATTACAGAGAATACGGCCAGATGGAGCAACAGAGGAAATGGAATGCAAAGGTGTGCATGAGGGGAAAGTGTGCAGGGCTGAGTTATCAGCTCACAAGCCGCAACATGAGGACACAGATTAGGGGTGTGACTGAAAGCTGCATTTGAAAAAGAAAAAACAAGGTAATTAAAAAATAAAGAACAGCCTACACTATAGTTCCTTTTTGGCTGTGCACTGTTTTTCTGAACCACAGGCCCCTCAAAGTGCTTGATTCAACAGAAATTGAAAGCAAAACTGCAGCTGGGGTTGCAAGACCTATAGATCTATATGCTGCCTCAAGCAGCTGAAACCATACTGCTATCAATCATACATCAGGAGCAAAGGAAATGCAGGCCCCTTATCATTACAATCATCAGAAGGAAACACTTGGAAGAATATATATGAAGCTATGAGGACCTTCCATCAGTCTTACCTAGTTGCCCGCTCTGTGGTATATTAGAATATATTTATTTCATTTCAAAGATCTGCACAGATTTGCTATCAGGATGGTTATACTAATATTCAAAGTCTAATTCAATAAAACTAATATTCAAATGTCTAGCATTGTACTAAACATCCAAACATGCTAAACCATGTCACAGATGCCAGTGTCCCTTGGAAAGAAGGTTCTTATGAGCAAGAATATGATGTTCAGTGAGATCAGAAGAGCACACTTCATCTCCTATCTTCATTACAGACATCTCGTGACCATCTGAACATTATCCAGTCTTTTAGCTGCTAAAGAGCTCTCACACACTGTGAAGATGATATTGGGTATCCATTAGGCAAGAGCTCTGTGAAGCATAAATCCTGAAAGAAGAGACAGGAATGGAAATTAGCTTGTTCAAAAACAGTCAAGAGCCAAAGGTCTCAATTATTCTTCAAAAAAGAATAAATGAAGTCCATGGTCAGTTCTGTTAAAAAAAATTGCTGTTCACAGAATCACAGAACAGCAGGGATTGGAAGGGCCCTCTGGAGATCCCCCAGCCCAACCCCCCTGCTAAGGCAGG
>VZSC01002419.1:1251667-1324749 GCA_013398225.1 Steatornis caripensis
GGGGGGGCCGGGGGGGGGGGGGGGGGGGGGTGTGTGTGGGAAGAAGGAATACGGCATTTTGGCTAATGGCTTTTGTGTGATGCTCTGGTAGGAAGAAGCACTTAAAAGAAATCAGAACCTGTCGAGTCTCTTATACTGATTAGTGCTCAGAGCCTCAAAGGGCAGACGAAAAGAGGCTTGAGAAGTCTGCATTAGCCAAAGTCTAATTTAGAAAGGGAAACTAGAAAAATCAATGGAATTATGGGTGGAATGAATAGCAGAAAATAGACTACAACACGTAATCAGCAAGCCAGCAGTTAGAAAAGCACATTATATTACTTTCACTGCAATGATCTGAGGAGGGACTCACAGAGGAAGTACTGGAATGACCAGAAGGGTGTACATTACCTCCATAAACAAAATAAATTAGGAAGAAAACACACAAATATTTCTCTCTTGGGCACCTATAGAAAACAAAGCAAAACAAAACAGCAGGGAGCAAATACAAAAGATGTAAAGTTGCCTGTGAAAGCCTTGATGACCTCAGACTACGACTAGACTCAGAGAACACCTGCTGTGTGACGTGCTTGGGCTTCTATTAAAAATTCAATTAATGCAAACTGTTGTAATGAACAAAACCCAACCTGTGGTTACGTACAGCCAAACAAGGTCCAATAATCCTGTTTCCTTTTTCAAGCAAAAGTCTAATAAAAACAACAAAATACTCAGAGCATCTTCTTGGACAGGAAGGGCACAGGGTGCAGCAAAGCGAGACAGGACCTGCAAGTGCTCATTCACTGCATTCGGAGAGCACGGGCTCCAAACCCACAGTCCAAAGAAACACATACGAACAAAAAGCCAACTTTATCTCTGAGGCAATTGCGGTTGAAATGCAGTTGAACACAGCTGTGCATCCTATACTCTCACAACATTTAGCTGCCACAAGTATTCAGTGCATTTTGGCAACAGNCTGCGTTTGGAGAGCACGGGCTCCAAACCCACAGTCCAAAGAAACACATACGAACAAAAAGCCAACTTTATCTCTGAGGCAATTGCGGTTGAAATGCAGTTGAACACAGCTGTGCATCCTATACTCTCACAACATTTAGCTGCCACAAGTATTCAGTGCATTTTGGCAACAGGTAGGTACAGATGTCTTACACTGTAGCAAGGGCCCAACCTCTTCCGGCAGTCCCTGAACAGGAGAGGCAGGCATTGCCTCTCTACATTCATTCACATTCCTGAATTTCTCTCCTCTAGAGATACTCAGCTGAGGTGGATCTTCCTGCAATGACCTCTTCTTTTGTGGTCTTGTGCAGATAGAGCTCTGAAAGAGGACGTCAGGGGAGGCATAAATGTCCCAGAGGAAACTATGTCAAGACTGAAGAGCTTGGGATAAAAAACCTCTTTCTCTCCCTGATATTCCAAAGAAAACATGAGCTCCTCTTTCCCCTCTCTTCACAAAATACATGCAAACAAACCAAATAAAAAGCTAGCCCAACTTTTCTCTGGGCATTATCATGGGAGGAGGAATATACCTGACACAACTCAGCCAAACAACTAGACATGTCAGACATCTGTCACATTGCGCGGCCAGCAGTAAAGTTGATCAGAATAGTGCAAGAGGCTTCCAGAAGTAAAATCTGTGAAGATTTCAAGCGATGCATAATTTTTTTTCCCCAATAATATAAATATTAGCTGTTGGTTGCAAAGCATAGTTGACTAAAAAGATGCCTTTATCTTTCCAATTCATCATCTAAACAAACTAATTCAAGTCAGAAGCTGAAGAACAACAAGAAGAAGCTGAAGAACAACAAGAAGCAGCAGCCTAAGAGCCCAAACCCGCCAGATTATCATGTGCTTTCTACGATATTTATATTTCAATTTCGTTTCCTTATGCATTGCACCTATGCAATGCATGGGATGAAACTTAAACCAACAGAAGACACTTGGGTCACTGTCACCCCATCTCTCTCTCTCTCGCAACCAAACACGTTTCAATTAAGAGAACAATTTGACATTCAAAAAATTTCATTGGGATTTATGTACAGAAAATTAATCTTATTTATTGATGCCATCCAAGCCCTTCTGTAACTTCCTGTGTTAGAGTCACCATTTTATTGTCAATACTGGAAGAAGGGGAACAGAAATATGACAAAATCAGCTATTTTTTACACATCTTAACACTTGCTCTTTTCCTAACACTCCAGTGTAGTATATTTCTTCACAACTACTTATAAGTCAGTAGTATTGGGAGAATAAAGAAGAATATTAGGAATACAGTAGGGCACCAGTGTTACAAAATGTTCTGGGTGCCATCCCATAGGGGTTTTTTTATATATCCTGTAAACACATGTGCATGTTTCTGCAATGACTGAACAAAACCAGTAAGAATGGTATTTTGCATATAAACTTTTCCCAAGAATAATTTTAAATGGTTGAGCAATAAACATAAGTATATGCTGAGCCTAGTTCTGAAGTTATTGTTGCATTTTTACATCCAGGATCTTGGTTTCCCAATGACACATTTCAGTTGAATTGTAAACATGCTTGTTTGGGCTAATGTTACCCTAAGACAGCTGTGAGTAAATGGAAAAGGGCTTTTTTTTTTTTNGCTGTGCATCCTATACTCTCACAACATTTAGCTGCCACAAGTATTCAGTGCATTTTGGCAACAGGTAGGTACAGATGTCTTACACTGTAGCAAGGGCCCAACCTCTTCCGGCAGTCCCTGAACAGGAGAGGCAGGCATTGCCTCTCTACATTCATTCACATTCCTGAATTTCTCTCCTCTAGAGATACTCAGCTGAGGTGGATCTTCCTGCAATGACCTCTTCTTTTGTGGTCTTGTGCAGATAGAGCTCTGAAAGAGGACGTCAGGGGAGGCATAAATGTCCCAGAGGAAACTATGTCAAGACTGAAGAGCTTGGGATAAAAAACCTCTTTCTCTCCCTGATATTCCAAAGAAAACATGAGCTCCTCTTTTCCCTCTCTTCACAAAATACATGCAAACAAACCAAATAAAAAGCTAGCCCAACTTTTCTCTGGGCATTATCATGGGAGGAGGAATATACCTGACACAACTCAGCCAAACAACTAGACATGTCAGACATCTGTCACATTGCGCGGCCAGCAGTAAAGTTGATCAGAATAGTGCAAGAGGCTTCCAGAAGTAAAATCTGTGAAGATTTCAAGCGATGCATAATTTTTTTTCCCCAATAATATAAATATTAGCTGTTGGTTGCAAAGCATAGTTGACTAAAAAGATGCCTTTATCTTTCCAATTCATCATCTAAACAAACTAATTCAAGTCAGAAGCTGAAGAACAACAAGAAGAAGCTGAAGAACAACAAGAAGCAGCAGCCTAAGAGCCCAAACCCGCCAGATTATCATGTGCTTTCTACGATATTTATATTTCAATTTCGTTTCCTTATGCATTGCACCTATGCAATGCATGGGATGAAACTTAAACCAACAGAAGACACTTGGGTCACTGTCACCCCATCTCTCTCTCTCTCGCAACCAAACACGTTTCAATTAAGAGAACAATTTGACATTCAAAAAATTTCATTGGGATTTATGTACAGAAAATTAATCTTATTTATTGATGCCATCCAAGCCCTTCTGTAACTTCCTGTGTTAGAGTCACCATTTTATTGTCAATACTGGAAGAAGGGGAACAGAAATATGACAAAATCAGCTATTTTTTACACATCTTAACACTTGCTCTTTTCCTAACACTCCAGTGTAGTATATTTCTTCACAACTACTTATAAGTCAGTAGTATTGGGAGAATAAAGAAGAATATTAGGAATACAGTAGGGCACCAGTGTTACAAAATGTTCTGGGTGCCATCCCATAGGGGTTTTTTTATATATCCTGTAAACACATGTGCATGTTTCTGCAATGACTGAACAAAACCAGTAAGAATGGTATTTTGCATATAAACTTTTCCCAAGAATAATTTTAAATGGTTGAGCAATAAACATAAGTATATGCTGAGCCTAGTTCTGAAGTTATTGTTGCATTTTTACATCCAGGATCTTGGTTTCCCAATGACACATTTCAGTTGAATTGTAAACATGCTTGTTTGGGCTAATGTTACCCTAAGACAGCTGTGAGTAAATGGAAAAGGGCTTTTTTTTTTTTTTCGTGTTTGAGAAATCTCGTGTAAGCTTTAGTTTCTTGCATGTGCAGAAGTTGCATCAAGAATTGTTGCACTGAACAACTTCTGTAACAGTTCTGAAACGTGCCATGAAAGACAAATGCTGCTGTACACTTTAGGCATGGGTGATGCTAAGGAATCACTCAGTCTAGTCTTTCTGTTGCTGTTGCATCAAATATACTACTGTTAGCTCAAATTTATGGAGCAAGTTCCTTTTGCTGAATCTCAAAAATGTGTCAAGAATTAAGAGCATACAGAAGCCCTGAGCTCCAACTAATTTAGGAGCACAGCATAGACGCTGCATGCATAACACTGCATAACAGAGAGCAAATTCCCACCTTCTAAGCATCATAGGCAAGACACTGGAAAAAGACTGTAACTTATAAAGGTTCCAATGAAGAATCCTCACAAAACCATGTCACGATCCTTAATTAGTTGACTAGTGAAAGATGCCAAATGAAACAGACCAGAGCACAAAAAAAAAAATGTAGCTCTAGGAAGAAAGGACAGGCAAACCATCGTCTTCTAAATGCTGCTTTCCCACACGAAGGGTGGGCTGGAAGTCAAAAGCCAAGTGACATGGGTGTAGTGCTGTTTAAATCTGGTCAATAGCTTGAACGTTTTTTTTTTTTGCTCATCTCACGTGCAGCTTCATGGTCTTTGCCAATACAGGGCCTCTGGACTCCCAGAAAGGGCAGCAGTGGGGGTAAAGCGTGGGGTACTCCCTGTGATGAAGTCATCTAAGAAACTCTGTCCTCAGCTTTACACAGCTATTAAGCTACCAAACTAACAGGCTTTGAGGGCTCCAAACATCCTAGAGAACTGTAGAAAGGTTTTGTAACGGTGAAATCATCATTTTCTTATTCTCTTCTTCAAAATAGAGGTCGTAATTCATATTATATGACAAAAATCAGCATGTCATTTTTTTTTCTATTTCAAAATTATTTGTTTCTATTTAAGAATTTCTTCTGGTTTTCTGACAGCTGAGATATAATCACAAAAAACATAATTCCTCACATCACAGGTGAAATTAATAAGTACTGTAATAAGTGCTTTGAAAATAAAGGATCCTTTTCTTATTTATTTCCTCTGACAACTCAGGAACAAGGGGATAATCCGGAAGACAATATACCTGAAATTAATGCATAAGAACACATTCTTTTACAAGGTAAAAGATGTGCCTGTAAAACTCATTTCTACTAGATAGCTTCAGCTATGTCTGGACTTCCTATAAACCTTAAGTCCAAGCCTCAGTGCATACTTAAACTGAACTCTTTGGAGATAAGTCCATACCCAGGCAAACAGTGTCTGCTACCCAGTAGAATAAAGTGAACAGCTCAGAAAGCTTCCCCGGGAATCTAATATTTTAAGGGACAAAAGGAAAAAAAATAGGTTTAATTAGTGATAATTTAAATTTTAAAACAATGTTACAACATTAAACATTTTGTACAGTCAGGTACACCTGATAAGGGAGTCATTGTCTCTTACCTGGCTTCTTAGGTACAGAGTTCCTTCCTTGTTATACAGCTGTTGATGGCACTTGTAGAAGAAAAGTACTGAACAGACACATAAAAAGACTAGTGGATGTTCATGTACTTCAAAAGGAAGTCGGATGCCTAAACACCTTGACAAATGTGATTCCGATGATTATGCTGTACTTGTTGACTAATGAACACTGATCTACAGGTTTAGTATCTCGAATGAAGGAAACCAGTTGCTGGTGTTGGACCAGTTATCACTGAATGAAAGCAAGAGCAACATTAATGGTTTTAGTCTACACGTGGTTTTGCTGGAGACCTAAAAACAGTACAGTCAGGTTTTGCATGCTATGGCAATGCTTTATCTGCGCAAATATTTTGCTAATCACCTCTCTCAACAGTTTGAAAGAGTCCGTCATACTCACTATGACTCATAATTTGCATATAAATATACCACATCCTGAAACTGCACTGTACTTCCTCTGCAGCTCACTTCACAGACTGTTGGCTGGAAAACAGCTCAATTTACAAACTGGCTGTGGGCAGCAGGCTTTGAGCAACAACAACAACGATGATGATGAAGCCAGCAAAAGCTCCAGAACTGCAGCAATGATTAAAGTGACAAGTGGACATCATACAGTTTTGATAATTCTTGACCTGGTACTTGGCCGTGGAATTGCTTTGAGCATCTTTTAAGCTTCTATAGGAATACCTGGAGATCAAGCACCACATATCTAGTCAGCATAATTGTTGCTGATTTCTTATTGATGATTAGTTTGTCATTTCATATACAGTACTATCTGAAAAGAGAATATTGGATTTCCAAAGGACTTCTCTGCAGTTTGAACCTATTCATGTTGCCACTAAACAGGACAGGGAGTATCACCTTTCTCACTGTCATCACATTAGATTGCTTATTTGAAGTGGTTCATCTGCATCACAAGTGAATAAAATATCAATATTTTGTGCTATAAAAATAGCGGTTACAGTCTGGATTACTGCTGTGCTACTCAACCTCCATGTCATTGCCATGAAAGATTTTTAGTAATGGCAAATCTTGTCAAAATTACATACCTGACCACTAAGATACAAGCAGCAGTTGTACGGCATAAAACTTCAATTTGTTCTTGATTTCTTTTCTGGCATTTTCTTCAGTATTTTCTGCATTATCTTCAAACTGAAGCAGTTGCCTGAAAGGAACACAGTCCAAAGAGCTACAAAGTGCTAATACGCATTGTTCTTTGTTCATTGTTACATATATCATCTTCGTCTTTCCTGCTGTACTGCTTGTTCTGACCGGCAATATGGAAAGCATTAGAAAATCTGTTGGTATTGTAGCCACCTTATTCCATGCTTCAATTGCCTTTACATACCTAAATAATGTGCCTAAACAGGTATGTATTGCTTTTAAAGTCCAGGGTTCATAAATAGAGGCAAAACAGAAAAACAACCCTACAGACTCCTGTAACGGATGAAAATGAGAGTTCAGCAAGAAACGTAGAACAAAGACTGTAGTCTCTCAAAGCATTAATGTTATGACAGTAGAACTACTTCAGAACTGTATTTGCATCCCTCTGTTACTCCTGATTTTTATTTACTAAATTAAAAGGTTGATTTGGGGGTTTGGATACAATACGGCATCATGGGTACATGTGTGATTTCGATACAATAAGGCGTCGTGGCCCAGCATTTCAAGAAAGAGGAGCACAAAGGAATCCTTGGTGAATATTTATAGTCTTTTTCCAGCAGGTAAAATTTTGGGCAATTCAAGTGGCCTCAGAGTTTTGAATTGGCTTCACTTAATTTTGTATGTATTCAGCTAACGTTTTGTTTGGTTTTCTGGGACATTAAGGTTTCAGACAAAATCTGAGTTGCCCAGACTTTTGAGTCTAGTCAGCAAAAACACCACTCTAGTCACTGGACAGCGACAGCAGCACATCCAGAGGGTGATACACACCATAGAGAAGTAGACCTCTCTCTTTAGACTGCTTCTCTCCACGTACTGATTACACAGGAAAACTAGCACGACTCAATTCTTGATACAGAGGCCTTAGCTAAATTGCTAAGTAGGCAGGGTGCATAAGAGTGTAAATGTTATGCCCTCTGAAGTCCCAGTCTCAGAGGGACTCAGCTTTCATTTAACAGGAATGGAAAAGTCTTTGTAGAAGAGCTAAGCACTCTAAAAAAATTAAGAATCTGGCCAGTGTACCACCATAGGTACTGGAAATCTATCCAATTGTCTCCACCCAAATACTTTTCAATCTTTCTTTGACAAATCCAGACACGGAAGATTAAACCTGTCTCTCAGAAAGCCAATGGGAGTTTTGCAATTATCTTCAATGAACTCAGAATTTCATTTATGAAACAGAAGTATGAGTTGAAAACCAAGGTATAGGAAATAGGTTTTGAGAAGCACTTCCAATAATGTAGTTTACATGCTTGACATAAAAAATGAAAGGCTGGTCCAAGCACAGGACATATTAAAATTGCTACTGAGGTATGAAGCAGAAGACAGAATACTAAAGTGAAGGCAGAGATGAACAGATAGAGCATGGGCAGAAAAAAGAGGAGCAGGGCTTTGAAGTCACGAGACCACTCCAGAGTGACTGTCAAATACCAAGATCAGAAACTGGCTTCTCATAGTGTCGATTCTGCCTTGGTTACCAGAAAATAAAATAAAATCAATTTTCCGTTACTGGATTATTACAATCTGGAATCAAGCCCAATTTCTTAATCAAATTTGCTTCTCTTTGTAGCCAGAGCAGAATCAACAATGCACGAACAACATAATGAGTAGCAGATTGTGAGAAGTTAGGTTCGAGTTAGTTGTTTACATTATTACCTAATCTCTAGAAAAGAGCTAAATGGCAAGATCAGTTTTTCTTAGGAAGCATATATCATGTTATGAGTTGTCTTCTTTGAATCATGCAGAAAATAACCCAGGACTGTATTTTTATTGGTACCACCAGCTGATCCAGCTATAGTCTCATAGTATTTTCCTAAAGCAGTGGTTCAGTTCTGTTAGCATTTATTAACCTGGTGTTAACTCCATATTAACCTGGTATTAAATCAGAATTCTCGTATGCTTCGTTAAAAGATCACGTGTAGAAAAGTGTTTAAATTTTTTATACGGCTGAACTCTTACCTTCATAAACATTACAAATCATGTCATGTGTCATCTCCTCCTTTAGTAACAGTCAATATTGCAAAGCGTCACGGTTTAAAGCTGGGATGGCTATTAAATGAACGACAGATGGTCTTTTTTAACTCCCTCCCTTCCCAAAATGGGGGAAGAGAGAAAAGGGAAAGAGACTTATGGGTTGGAAAAGTTAAAACAGCTTTAATCTAACTACAAGAATCATGTATTATAATAATGGGAAAAAGAAAACAATGAAATATAGAAAAATACGCACAAAACCAATATCAATCTCCCCCTACACTGATGACAAATACATCACCCGGATGCTGCGGGGCATGCCCCAGGGAAGTCCCAGACTGTACTCGGCAGCAGGCAGGAGCTGGATTCAGGATCAAAAGCAGAATAATCAGATAGAGTTATCCTCAGACGCTTAAGCAAGGAGCTGGGTAGAGTTGGAGAGCAGCCCCCTGCAACACCACCAGGACCTCCCTAACAGCCTCATGCGGGGCTTAAATAGGCTCCTGGGCCATGGGTGTGGGCAGAAGCACCAGGTGAGGCTGCTTAGGGTTGTTAAAGCCCATTAGCGCCCTGGTCATAAAGGGAGAGGGAGGGACCCTTGTGATCCCTCACTTTTATCCTGAGCATGATGTGTATTGGATGGAGTACTGCATTGGGTCAAACCAGGACACAAAGACAATGCATTAATGTCAAATTATATCGGTTATGAAACTGGCCAAGATTCAAATTGAATTTAAAATGTCTAAGCTGTCATAGAATGGCCATAGTCGTGTGGCTGAAAGCATTACCACAAAAAATGCCAGCAGTAGGAGAAATATAGTTAACTTCACCTGCTTATTCTAGATGTAAGTAAGTGAACCTAATGGCTAGGGATGGTAAAAAGAACTTCAGACTTCCAGGCTTTCCTCTTCAGATGGTCACGGAAAAAATAATTCAACTTTGCTATTTTTCTTTTGCCTTTTTTTTTTTTTAATGAGCATTGCTGCCTTAAGGGGTTGTTATAAAATTAGTTCCTTGATAGGCTGCTAGATGAACAGTGGTAGCAGGTCACCAGTAATTCTTATCAGAGAGGCTTATTGTGGATATATTCAGAATTACCATCCAGTTTCAATTTTCATGTAAAAAATCCAGAAGGAAAGGCTATGCCATGTTGCTACAAAAGGCTGATCTGATCTTCTTCCAACTGAATGAAATCGACCTTATGCTGATACCATAAGATTAGAGTCAAGTCCAATGCTTTAAAGGGAAAAGCTGCTGAAAAATCCTGATTAAAGCATATTGGGGTTTTATGGTTAATTTCGTACCCTGCCCATGTTCAGAGCCACAGCTGAGTTCCTTAAGCCCTTCATTTGTGTGTGGAATTAGCCCACTCCTTTTGGGCTAAAGCAATAGCGCTGTAATATTTAATTTCATCTCATGATATTTTTTGTAGCCTGACACTGAGCAGAGAACCAAGCACTGTTCTCATTTGCTGTTATCTTGTACGCTACACAGCGGCATGAAGTTAACCAAAGTACAACTGATGGTACGGAATCTTCTGATGTAAATTTCAAGAAGTATTTTTAACTGTTAAGAACTCCTCCAGTATGCCATCCCTGTATTTCTGGCTGTCGGCTGGTAGAGAGTAAGATGCAGCGGGCACTGTTCCAAAAAGTTTGGTAACCACTGATCGAGTTTAGCACAATTCTTGTATGCTATGAGAGTTCTCTGCCAAACACCTGTCTAAATATGTTTTCCTCACTAAATGGGTTATTATTCTTAGTGTGCTAAGAATGTTTCTTCTCTGTAGCTGGGCATAACTGTGCAAAATTAAAACTCACTCAACCTATTTGGCACAAAGCAGTTTTCCTGTGCCTGCAGACTACTACCATACATTATGAATCAGACTGTCACAACAGTCAATGACAGGTGCTTCGGTTATACTTCAAGATATGCCTACAGTGTCGGCATTTTTTTCCCTGCAAGGAGACTAACTAGCTACATTCATTGGTCCTGGTCAA
The DNA here is from genome assembly GCA_013398225.1 of Steatornis caripensis. Lineage (NCBI taxonomy): Eukaryota > Metazoa > Chordata > Aves > Caprimulgiformes > Steatornithidae > Steatornis > Steatornis caripensis. The sequence goes on from VZSC01002419.1 coordinate 1,262,447, forward strand.
GAAATGAGGAAATCTGTATACATGGTTTTGTGTCTAGCTAGCAATCTGTTTTGGAAGTGTCTTATACTTGCTTTGCCTTCTTTTGATCTAATGCTATGAATACAAGACTCAAAAGCCAGAAGAGTAAAGACATTTATCTGCAACACAATCCAAGGAGTTCTGAATTAATTATAAGCTTTTTACTTAACTGAGAAAGGAAGAAAGATTTCTGGGATGCAAGTTCAACTACTGTTAAAATTACATCTTTGCAAGCAGTCTGCTTCTACAGCCAAGGGGTGCAGATGTGTGCTTGTGTTGCATGCAGAAGCAGTTTTCAGCTAATCCACATCTGCTTCCTGCGCCAGCCTAGCCATGTTTTGCAGCAGCCAAAAAGCTGCACTGGGAGCTATTGATTCACAGGAGAAGGATGGAGAACAGGATCGCTAGTTGCAGCAAAGGCAAGCCCCCAAAGAGAAACAGTCTCAGCATCTGAGACGCTAGATTTGGGGCCAAATAGCACTTTCCAGCTCCTGAGCCTGACCGCATGTGAGCCAGCGACATCTGGACTTGTCATCCTGACATTCGGATGTATACGAGTGTCACAGGGAAAAGGAACACCAGGCAATGTGACACTGCTAAGCTCAACTTATTAGGAGGACCTAGCGAGGGATAAGCTTTGGCTGGAAAAGCTTTACACTCTCTCACACACACAAACCAAAACCCACCCCAGTTACCGCTTGAGCGGGTTGGCTCGGTCTTGCCTGGAGGCAGTGTGACAACCACTGCGACCAGATCCAGTGTCAGGCTCTGTTCGGTGGCTCAGCACCAACAATTAGCAATTTCACCTTGGGTCCTCCTTCTTCTACACGGCGTTGGATATCTGCATAGCAATGTTTCCCTTGATCTCAGTTACTGGAGCATTCTGTAGCCAGGATTTGGCATAGGCTACCAATCAAATCAGTACCCAGCAATATCACCGTCTGCCTTTCCAGCAGTTTCAAATAACGTGCTTGTATAACACATTGATCTATGGCCCATGCCGACGCTCAATACAAGCTCTTGTTTGTGTTCTCTTGTCAGCTATTACTCATTATACTCAACTGTGGATCAAAGCATGGTCACGAAGGTACAGCAACAACCAGCTTGGCCTCTTTTTCCTCTTGATCTTCCCTCTGACAGTCCCTCCTCCTCATGGAGGAATCATTCATAGAAGCAAACCAGAAAATCTGAACAACGATATTCCCGCAACATGCTCTGGACAGAGCTCAATGCCTCTCGTCTAGATGCACCTTAAACATCCAGACTCTACTCAGAGTGCCTGTGCAAACAATCACATAGCAGATGATCCACCTATTCCAAAAGCAAGTTCCTATGTGAACCCAACCAGACAATGCCCTAAGAAAGCTTTTCTAATTTGGCTCTGCTTTGAATGGGGATTGGCCAGGATGCCCTTCACCGGTCCTTTCCAACATATAAGGTCCTTTCCAAATTGTTTCTCTATGATCTTCTAATATCATCACCCTTCAAAACAAGCTGTTTGCTGTCGAATTTACTGCTTACAGCCTTTCAATAAGAAAGCCCTGAGGCAATTTGCATGTACCAAGAAGAGAGACAAATGCTCAGCCGGAACAGGCGTCAGGAGAGCTTCACTACGTCTCTCTCAAAGTACAGGGTAGAAGCCAGCTTTTGGAGAATATGTTTTCAGGGCACTTATTCATCGTAATAATTTAAGGTGTAGTAGATAAGAAAAATATTGGTTCTTGCTACTGGCCTAACAACCTTTTTTCTCTTTAGGGTTGCATTCAGGAACTGTAACATGTTGATTCAATGCTGCAACTTACTGAAAAACAGCTGTGTTGATGTAATGCAAAAACAATCCATTGATCATCCTGATAACCCACAAATAACTTTTCCTCTTTAATCCTTAAATGATGGCTGTTGCATGTGTTACTAAATCATGCTATTGCTATTCTACGATCTTTATTGCTCGGCTTTACGTTTAGGGGTTTTTTTTATTTTCCACTGGCATGTATTTCGAGCTGCCAATGTGACATTTCCTTTACAGAGGAATGTGGGTAGAGCCAGATGAGCCACTTCTTACTTACAGTGTACATTTGTTATTATCTACAGCTCACACGATACCAGAGAGTAAGAAAAAGTCCTTTCTCCAAAGACTAGCCAGGACAAAAACAGCACGACCTAAAGAGACTACCAATTCAGACCTGGGAATCTTGCTGGGATAGGAAACCAGTACTTACAGATTTCAGTTTCATAGACTACATTTCAGCTGGCTGTGCTTGCCTTCCTCATCAGATACCAGTGAGACGTTACATTGACTGAAATACCTCTTAACAATTTTCCCTTCTTGCAAATGGTCCATGTGCAGATTTTCTATTAATTGGTAATTTGTTGCCTTTTTGCGATATTAAAAAAAATTACTTCTGGGAATATAAATCAGACCATAGATTCACTGAGAAATACTTGCCATATGATTTTACTAGGTATTCATCGTTTATGCTTAGTACAGCTATGCAGCTGCCTTGTTATCTAATTTGCACATCTTACTCAACAAAACCCAAACATTTTTCATAAGCATTCAGCTCGGTGGCCTGAACCACAGCTCCCTTCCATCTCTCATTAGCAGGTTTCCTTCCCACATGGAATAAAGTACGAAGGCAAAAGTCCAGCATACACATCTGAACATGGAGTTCATGTTCACAACTCCAATTTAGACAGGGTCCTATCCTTTTTTACCAGCATTAACTGAAACTTTCAAGTTAGTTCCCTGCAACAACCAGAGACTAGTCATCATTTTAAAAATAAATATTTGCCAAGAGTTGCCAGTGCAACTGTGTGAGTAGCATTAGCATCACCATAGACATTCAATTGGCTTCTAATTAGAAATGTGATTTAATGTTTTTACCACCCTTTTTTGTTTCCTTTTTAAAACATCCATATGTTTGACATTTTGTTCATAGGAATATTCACAGAAATGAATTCTGGGTCCATGGCTGAGATACATAAGGAGATTAAATTTTTTGTTTCAAGAGTAAGGCACTCTTAAAGGTTCATTTGTTGAGTCAAAGAACTAAAACACTAATGTACTTTCATAATATAACATGTCACACAGCTTCGTTATTAATCATGAATAGTAAGTACTTGACTAAATGAGCTGGTAGAAAACAAGGAAGTTTTCCAGAAAAATACTAACAAAAATTAAAAACAAAGTAAAAGAGCTATCAGCATTTTTAGAAGAAACTATTTCTGCTCCTCACCACCATTCCCACCCACCCAAAAGGAAACCTAATAGCAAAAATTATTTAAGAAGAAAACAAACTGGAACTACAACAAATCCAGAGGAGTTGTAGTTCTAATATGTCATATTCTAGTCTCCCTTACAGATCTATCTTCTAGGTTGCACTACATTTTCAGTGCTGCAACATAATCCTTTGCACCATGAGAGAATCTTGAGAGAAGCCAGGTATATCAGGGAAGTCCATGGTCAGAGCATATCAAGAACAACTTCATTGAGCTTGAGCGCGAAGTCTTACAATCTAAGAAAAGACAACTGTTATTGCCTCGATGCACTGTAGCAGAATTTTTGAACGAAACGTCTTATTATCAGACAAATATTGGCATATTCAACCACTCGATTTTTTGAAGGAAAATAATAGACCCAGGTGAGAAACTTGTGAAAATATTTGTCAAAACCCCACTTTTTCTACAAAACAGCAATACTGACTAAAAAAAACATTTAACACAATCAGCCTGACTGTTTATATCAAATGGATGTAAATACAAATGGCTACATTGGTTAGGTAAATTATTTCACTATTTAACTTTGCATTTATAATATAAATTATAATAAATATAAATTATACATAAATTATAATAACTACATTATTTCTATTTCTGTTGGCAAGGCTGGATTTCACGGCAGTATATTGCCCCAGCAGTACAGTGGCATAGAAAAGCTATACCACAGCTTCCTCTGCCACTGTGCATGCAGAGTGAGTGGCACACAGACCAACCATTTAAGTAAATATTATTTAGAAGCCTTTGACATGTAGAAGCAAGATAAACATAAGCAGGGAACTTTATTAGATGGAATAGTTACCTACTTGAAAAGGATCTTTTTCTCTCACACTCCCACATACTCCCATCATCATTGATTTCCGTGAGATTAATTGCATGCATCTGGGTTGCAAGAACCTCTGAAGGGCAAACACCGAGCACACAAAATGGATGCCTAAACTGCAGTTTTGCATCCAAAGCCAGTTATGTCTGTTTGCCATCTACCACGATTATTACTGCTTCTTCTGAATGTTTACTGCATTTGAAATGTGTTTGAACAACATTGTTCTTACTAGTTCTAAAATGGTTCTTATAATGGATTACCAAATTATTAATTCAAAGCTTCACCATAAATCAGCCACAGAAAACAGCACATTCCATACTTATGCAATTTGCAGAGGCTTAGTTCAAAAAAAAGTAACTAGAAAAAAGGCTTTTCATTGCTTCTTTTACCTTACTTATCCACCTCTTTTCTCTTAACTGTATTTTCCATAGTTCATCCAAAACTACAAAACTACTGTGCAGGAAGAAATGATCAGCAGATTGTCTGTTCTCATACCTTGGTAAATTTTTGTTGCCCAAGTTTCCAGATGTCAGGGATTATGTGAAAAATTTAACAAACTTTTTGAAAGTGAATAGAGTGGAGAGGCTTGAGAATATGCCTCATGCATTTGCTCATGTTTCAGAGAGCTTTTGGAAAAAAATAATGATTTTTACTGAGCCTGGAGGGGTTTTTTGAAGTATAAGTCCATTCTGACAACTTTCTTCTTACGGGAGTTTGATTAGCTGCTCCTCATGCAAAAGAAGTCAGCTATTTAGTATGCTACAGGGTGGGTCTCTAATGCAGTAAAGAGCCCAGCTCTCATGGTGTTATGCACTGGAAAGGCCACTTTTTCCATTCCGGACAGAGGAATGAAATCCCCTGCATTACAGAACATCTTGCTGAAGCAACAGCCCCTTTTTGACCCACCTGAGGCGCACGGAGCCACCGGCCTCCGCAGCAGCTCACCTGGAGGGCGGCCATTTCAGGGTGGCCGTTCCCAGCCAGCCAGCTTCAGGGCTCCCTGCCCTCAGAGCTGCTCCCAGCTGGAAGCCGGGGGCTGAGAGGGTGGCGAGACGTCACTTTTCCCGCTGCCTTTCCTTTCCATTTTGATGCACTGACGTGCCCCGCGACACAAGGTGCGCGGCGTGGCGGCCTCCATCCAGGAAATCAGCTCTGAGTGCTCCTAGACGCCTCATCAGATGAAGAGTCCAGCCACACGCAGCTCTCGCCGAGCCTGTATTTCTTACAGCAACAGAGTGCTGGCATTTTTTCCATGATCGATACCTTTAGATTACGTACCTGTATCATCTGGTTAAGTTTATCTCAGGATATAGGAGCCTGTTTGCATAGGAGCCTGCAAACACAGCATATACTTTTGAAAATCACCAGCAATCCAACAATAAGGCAGCTATAATTACTTCTCAAAATAAAGCAAGCTTTGAGCGGAAGGGGGCACTTGATACTTTATTCTACTTTTAATTAAGAGTGACTAAATACTTTAAAAATAAAATTAAAAGATACAGGATAATTCAGGTTGGAAGGCACCTCAGATGAAAAAATAACAAACTGCTTGAGGATTTGAATTTTCGTTTGATGCTGAAATTAATATTTTAAAAGTGGATTTATTTTTCCTATTTCATGTCTTTAAAATTATCATATATGCTTACAAAAAAAAAAAAGGGCAAAATGTTGGGAGCATAGCCCGCACGGGTAGCTCAGCACTTCGCTAGGACAAGCCATTCCTTGGTTGCCAAACAAACTCTGCTGAACAAAAGCTGTCTTCAAATAAGGCTCCTGTAATTTAGTGAAGAGATAATGCCATGTTATTCAATAATAAATGCTCTCCCTCACACTGTCAACAAACGCGGCAAAGACAAGACATCCATTTTCTAAGGGGGCAACATTCCTACTGTGACAGAACCATTAACCACATCTTTACTGTCATTATGTGAAATAATTGATTTGGACACAATACTAACATGTGGCGGGGAGAGAAGATCTCCTGTGCAGAAAAGAAATAGTCTTTGCCTTGGAGCAACAGCAGTCATTCATGATTCTACCTTTCTGGTATAAGACTGTTCCCAGTCGTTGAAATATAAATATTCATTGGTACTTACCAATAATAAACATTATCAGTTTGGCTTCAAATACTTTAGCCCCGAAGTTTTTCTTGAGTATTGACTTCCAGAGATTTAAACTGTTTCTTAAAAATGCTTAACCATTTTAATGTGGCCAATAATAAAGGAAAAAGGTGTTCATTACTCCAAGACAAATACATTCATGCAGAGTAATCATTACTTAATAAAAATCCTGCAAACTAATGTGTGGATTTGTTCTTCTTATGCATTTAATAGTACCATGGGTCTTTATAGAATGTTAAAAAAGCAATTTTTGCAAAAGCCGTTGCCCCAAGGACCTTATAGTCTTGATCAAATAAATGATATTCCTTTTATAGCTAAAGATGGGGATAAGATGTTCAAATATCAGAATCAAAGCATATGAAATTAAGTGCTTGCATCCAGTTGCAGGCCTGTGGTATTTCCATGGACTAAGTTTAGGACCACATAAGATGTCTGTATTAAAAACTTAGAAAAGTAGAAAATTTGATGAGGTTGTTTCATTTAATATTTTTATCTCGTTAGCTTTTTTGAGAAGGATTAGCAATAAGAGATTATGAGATCTTGCATATTCTGACAACTATATTTCTAAGGACATTCTTGAGGTCAAGCTTGTAGACTCCTGGCTAATATAATGTCCTGGAAAAAAAAATTTTACGTTACATAAAAATATCTACTTTTACAAACAGAATCTTAGTTCTGGGTTCAAGTTACTCATATTAAAGGCATTTTTTTCTTTGAATTTCAAAACAAGATTTTTACCATTTTCCTAAGTTACAGACAACCCCTAAATTAAATAATTTCTTTTTTTTTTTTTCCCCTCCAGTTTGGTTTCATTTTGGAAGCCCATTCTTTCCTATTTGTGACACAGAAGTCTTCTGAAATCCAGAAGTAAATAAGGTTGGTTACCCCTAGCTAGGAAAATCGCTGAATACCTCTAGGAGAACTTAGCCTGGTCGCTAACCCTCCCCTCCAACTTTTCCATGTGAAGTGTAGGAAGCAGAGACAGAGATGCCAAGCAGCTTGGCAATCACTGTGTGTCACACCCTTGAAGTTACACTTTTTGCCCCTTGCACATCTATGAACAAAGGATAATCTCTTGCTGAATGTGATTTCCAGAGTACCTATTAATTAGTTCCTTTCTGTACTATCTCACATGCTGACAAGGAAAAGATTTTTTTTTTCCCCTGATATGGGCCGTACACAGCCTATGTGCACCTTTGTTGCTTTCTTCTTGGACTTTTGTTGTAGTATTTTCTAAAAAATGAAATAAACTCCAAATTTAATGAAAAAATAGCAAGCCAAATGAATTGCAGCAAATTCGATGGCAGAGACAAATGTAGCATGCAGTCTTGAACAAAGTTCTCCAGCTTTGCATATTTACCTTAATGGGGTTTTTTGGCTACTGCGATGTCATTGAAAAATGTCCCTTGAGACATCTCATTTAATGTATCGTATAATGGATTAATTAGTGTTCTATAATTTTATTTAATTTATGTCCTCGAGTTTTAAACAACGGCAGAGTAAGAATACACTGAAAAAACTAGGGATCAATTTGTCCAATGGCTTTTACTACACAATCTCTTAATTAGTTTGGGATCCATGTGACCTAAAAGTTAGTTCCTGGGAAATACCGAAAGAAGTTCATGAAAATCTTTCACTTTAATTCATTGTATGCAATGGTATTTGCACATCAGGATTGCTATACCTGCAATATACATGACCCAACATCTTCATTTAAAAACCCATCTGAAAGCAAGTGGGAAGCAGATGCTGTTCTCTCATATGACACCAGCACAATTCCAGTGGAATTCAGAATATTCTGGTGTAAAAGCACAGTCAAACTTTGTGCAGAACTCTTGAGCAGCTGCCAAAGTCAGCTTTAGCTGGAAGGCACAGCAGCTCTTTCCCAGAGGCAGCGCTCTCTGACTGCACAGATGTGTCACCAGCAGATGGGCTATGGGATGAGCAGCTGCTCCATCCACCGTCAATGGGCAGTATGAAATTTCCTGACTAGATTTCCCTCTGACAGCTGAGGTAGAAGAGTTGCTCTCTAGAATATTTACCAGCATTGGTAGGAGTGTGGCTCCTCTCTTTTCCAGTCCTGTGAAGGTCCAAAGAAGCATATGGACCCCAGCTGCTACGAACTGATTATTCTGATCTAACAAGCAATACAGGTTAAATACAAAAACACATCACTATTCCAACCCTATTGGTCCTGAAAAAGAAGGCCACCTCTGTAAAAAATTATAAATTTATTTAAATTTCCTGAATACTCAAGTACTAAAATATGATATTCTATAAGCAATCTTTGGTGATTACCACATCAAGCTTGTCTCTCCACAGCATGTCTCCATCATGCTCTTCCTAATAGAGCAGGGGGGAAAAGCATGATCTGTTCCCAGTCTCTTTTTGCCTTGGTAAAATCCCTAATCATTTTTGTCATTACACACAAAAGTAATTTCAGGTGACTGCTTTCCGTTTGCCAAGAAATGTCAGAAAGGCTCGCCCCATACCCTGCCTGTCCTGTCAATTCAAATTTGCCATATCAACAACACTCAAATATGGACCTTTTCTAGAACTCATCAAGGGTCTGTGGGTACTTTGTCCACGGATACAAACATCAGTCAGTTAGCATGGTCAGGCAGTCCAGGTTACAGAAGAGCAAAGTACTGTGGTGTGCATAACCCACATCAAGGAAGCTGATGGCCAAAACTTAGTATTTGATCTAATCATGATACTTTTTTTTTCCCCGTATTGCCCTGCAAAGCAAAGAGAAGTGTGGTGCAGAAATCAGAACCCAAAGATGGAATGCCATCATTATCACGATGACATTACAGCGTTACAGCAAATGCTGCAATTACAGCAAAGCCAATACCTGGAAAAAGATTTTTCATTCTTCTTGATCACAGCTACTGACTGAGCATCTAGAAACTGTCTGAAAGCTAATAAGGTTCCTAAAGGGTGAAGCAGAATACACAGCTGCACTGGGACTATCTAGCCTGGAGAAGAGAAGGGTCAGGGCAGATCTTATCAATGTATATATAAATATTTGATGGGAGGTTGCAAAGAAGATGGAGCCAGGCTTTTTCCAGTGGTGCCCAGTTACAGGAAGAGGCAACAGGCACAAACTGAAACACAGGAGGTTCCCTATGAACATTAGGAAACACTTCTTCACTGTGAGGGTGACTGAGCACTGGCACAAGCTGCATACAGAGGTTGCGGAGTCTCCCTCTTTGGAGATAATTCATAAGCTCTCTGGCCACGGTCCTTGGCAACTGGCTGTAGGTGGCCCTGCTCAAGCAGAGGGTTGGTCAATATGATGTGCAGAGGTCCCTTCCAGCCTCAACCCTTCTGTGATCCTGTGATAAATGCTAATATAAAATGCTGTTGTAAACCACAGCTGTTTTACTGATTGGAATACTACAACTTTACGTCAGTTCAATTCTGTTTGTTTGTCCTAATTGATATTTCTGTCTTGTTCAGATATTAAGTTACTCCTGCAGTCTGGGCAGATATGACACTTGATGTTTTTCAGTACAGTAGAGGTATTGCCCTTTCTTCCATAACACAAGGAATCCTGATGAACTGTGCCCTCTAGGAAAAGGAGCAGTTCATACAGCTGTCCCTTGGCATTACACCAGAGCACCCCATCTACTCTCCAGTTAGAAATTCCAGCCACAGCCAATCTATTTTAACAATGGACCTGGAAGCTCTTCCCAGCTCTAAGAGTTCATTAGTTCCCTTACCACTCTCCTGTGCCGTATCTGAGCATCAAAAAGAGCTAAAAGAGAATCACAGAATGGTAGGGGTTGGAAGGGTCCTCTTGGAGATCATCCAGTCCACCCCCCTGCTAAAGCAGGTGCCCCCAGCGCAGGTTGCACAGGAACGTGTCCAGGCGGGTCTTGAATATCTCCAGTGAAGGAGACTCCACAGCCTCCCTGGGCAGCCTGTGCAGGTGCTCTGTCTCCCTCACAGTAAAGAAGTTCTTCATCGTGTTCAGGTGGAACTGCCCGTCCTCCAGTTTGTGCCCATTGCCCCTTGTCCTGTCACTGGGCACCACTGAAAAAAGCCTGACCCCGTCCCCTTGACACCCGCCCTTTAGATACTTATAAGCATTGATGAGATCCCCTCTCAGTCTTCTCTTCTCCAGGCTGAACAGACCCAGCTCTCTCAGCCTTTCCTCATAAGAGAGATGCTCCAGTCCCCTCATCATCTTCATTGCCCTCCGCTGGACTCTCTCCAGTCGTTCCCTGTCTCTCTTGAACTGGGGAGCCCAGAACTGCACACAGCACTCCAGATGCGGCCTCGCCAGGGCAGAGTAGAGGGGGAGGAATCACCTCCCTCGACCTGCTGGCCACACTCTTCTTAATGCACCCCAGGATGCCATTGGCCTTCCTGGCCGCAAGGGCACAGAATCATCAACTGCAATAGGCATTCCTACTAATGCTCGCGCTGTCAGAAAGAGACAAAAATTAAGTAAGTCATTAATAAGCACAGTTAGATCTAAAGAGGAGCCTTCGGAAGCAGCTGGCACCCCTTTCCTACGAATACAGACATAATGCCCAAAGCATAATGCCCATAACCAGCCATCGCCATTTATTTCCCACCTTATCCAGGAAGGTCACTGGTTTCACGGAGACAAAAATATCGTTCATATTTTAACCTCATCAAAATTCTAATTTTGAAACTTAGCAAGACCCTATTGAGAATGAGGTTATATTTCATCCATTGCAAATTATCCACAAACTGTCATGAGATCACGTTACAACGGGCTCTCACATGCAGCTGTTTTTCAGTCCTTGGGCGTGTTTCTGCCATGCAGTCTATGCTGTGATGATATTTTAAACAGCATGCTTGGGCATTCTTCAAGGTGACTGGCATTGCAAATGCCTGGTTTCTTTCTGCTCATCCAAGTAGATCTATCATTTCAGAAAGCATGATTTTCACAACAGTAAATCAATTTACTTCATTTTAAATTGAAATGGATTGCTACAAATAATTATCAAGGAGCTGGAAAATCAAGGAGCTGGAAGTTCAGTCCCCTTCCTGTTCACTGAAAACAGAGTTGCCTTGTTTCTTCTTCCATGAACATGACAGTCAGGCCGTCACACTGCACAGTGAGCGTTCCATCGTGAACCACATACTGCCAGTGGCCGCTTGCCTCCTTCAGAAATTTACATTTTACTGCCAGCAAGTGAGACCTCCCCTTTGTTACGCTTTTGGGAAGGAGTTTGTCCTAAAGACAAAACAGTGAAAGGGATGCAGAGAGATCCTAATGTTCCCTTCTCGACCATGTTTGTGCAGCACCACAATTATTCATGATGAAAGAGACCCCAGGAAGACGTTTCACCCATCTCTCTCAAAAATACCTCTCTCCCTCTATCAAGACGTTCCTAAGAGGCTGTAGGAGTATCTATCATCCAGTTTTGAAGGGAGCAGAGATGGCTACCTGAAGCGACACTAGTTATTTTAAGTAACACTTGCCATTCCTTAGTGATGAGAGCATATCCTGAGTAAGCACTTGTGAAGGGAAGACAAAGCCCTTTCTAGCTGGCATCCCCACCTCTGAAAGCCCTGAACAGAAGAAAGCAGTTTGAGACACACTGATTTCTGGATGAGGTGAAAAATGAGGTGAGGGTCTTCAGAAGAGCTGTCTCTTCATAAGGAGGACTACGTGCACAACTGTTAAAAGGTAAGAGCACAAAGAGAACATTCACCCTTAGTAACACACTTATAACGGTAGCTGCATACACAAACACTTACTGAGATACTGCTTTTGTAATACAAAATACAAGAAAACACAAACTCGAATATGATTCAAATACAAGAAAATAATGTATGTAAATCATAATCCTCAGATTTTTTTTTTTAAACTTTAGTAGGAATGTAAGATCCCAGGGAAAAGACATCTGGCTCCAGATATTCTCTACAGGAAATGATGACCCGGAAAGCTTGAAGTTAATAGACTGCAATTGTTTGCTTTTATGGAAATATTAGAACATAATCCATATTTTTAGCTACACCTGTGCAAAGAAACCTAAGACACAAAGTTACACAGTCTCATGCACCAGTCTTGCATCACAGTCTGCCACAGTCTGGAAATACTGGATAAAAACCATCAAAATAAAGTTTGGAGTAAAGGACAGCCCAGAAATGTCCCAGTTACGGCAATAATTCTGAAGTTAGGACATTTTATGATGGAGATCCCGCGTTTTCTTTTTATCATTGAGAAATACTTCTCCGCTTTCTGTTTCAGTAAGCCATTCCAGGTAACTTGCTAGAATAGGTGGAATGCATCAAAATACTTTTTAATCTATTTGCTTTAATCTAGCAAATAATCCCAGAGCAAAAGTTAAAGCCAGAAGAAAAACTTCAGTTGCTGTAAGTATCTAATTGGAAATACAGAATACAATCCAGATGAGAAAGAAAGTCAGGAAATTCTTGGTCTGCTCTTCAGCTGGTGTATAGGAAACATATTAAAATTGAAATTAAAAAGATGCATTGATTTACAGCTGCTGAGAGTCAGCTGTAGATCTGTCACGATGACAAGTCTGATGGTATAAAATGGAGTCAGAGCTCTGTGCTGATAAAACTATAAAGAAAGGGGTTGTTTTAAGCAGAAAAATCCAGACTGATTGTACCTAGTCCCTGACAAAGGATCTAGGGCTTGGGTCATTTAAAATTGTACTGGGGCATTACATATTGAAACCTGGTAGTAATCTATTCCTGCCCTTTCTTCACTAGTTTTTTGGTTTCTAAACAGGAGTCTTTTAAGGGGAAGTATTCTTAGTAGAATACCTTGAGTATGTGCGTCCTGGTTTGAGCTAGGACAGAACAAATGTTTCTTTTTAGCAATTTTACTTTTTAGTTCAGTCTCTTCTGAGAAGCTTCACTCTCTGAAATTAACTGCATGTTTTCCCAGACAGTGTCTGCTTCTAGCAGTGATAAGGCTCAATGTTTATAGTTAGTGCTGGAACATCAGAAGCAATGGTATGCAGTAAGGCTCTTGCTTATAGTTATCCCTATGGAGACCAAGGTCGCTGCTTGCTTCTGCTGACTTCTTATGCGCCGGAACTGAAAGAGCAGAGAAGGGGTCCCACCTGCGACCCTGCGGTGGGGAGGAGCGGGTTGGACAGGTGACCCAAATCTGACCAAAGGGAGTATTCTATCCCATACACGCGATACTCAGTATAAAGCTGAGGGATCAGGAGGGTCAAGCTCTCTTCTTCTGTGCCCGGCGTGTGAGGAGGACTCTGTCCGATTCTTCCGCCTTCGATCCCAATCCGTGCATTCCTGAATCCAGCTCCTGCCTGCTGCTGCTGAGTACAGTCTGGACCTTTCCCAGGGCGTGCCCTGCAGCGTCCGGGTGACGTGATCATCATCAGTGGGGGGGAGCTCTATATTGGTTTTGAATATATTTGTATATATTTGATTATTTTTTCTATTACTTATTATACCTTATTATTATTGTTGTATTAAAGCTGTTTTAGCTTTTCCAAACCATAAGCCTCTTTGCCTTTTCTCTTTCCCTTCCCTATCTGGGGAGGGAAAGGGTTAACAGAGNTGAGTATGTGCGTCCTGGTTTGAGCTAGGACAGAACAAATGTTTCTTTTTAGCAATTTTACTTTTTAGTTCAGTCTCTTCTGAGAAGCTTCACTCTCTGAAATTAACTGCATGTTTTCCCAGACAGTGTCTGCTTCTAGCAGTGATAAGGCTCAATGTTTATAGTTAGTGCTGGAACATCAGAAGCAATGGTATGCAGTAAGGCTCTTGCTTATAGTTATCCCTATGGAGACCAAGGTCGCTGCTTGCTTCTGCTGACTTCTTATGCGCCGGAACTGAAAGAGCAGAGAAGGGGTCCCACCTGCGACCCTGCGGTGGGGAGGAGCGGGTTGGACAGGTGACCCAAATCTGACCAAAGGGAGTATTCTATCCCATACACGCGATACTCAGTATAAAGCTGAGGGATCAGGAGGGTCAAGCTCTCTTCTTCTGTGCCCGGCGTGTGAGGAGGACTCTGTCCGATTCTTCCGCCTTCGATCCCAATCCGTGCATTCCTGAATCCAGCTCCTGCCTGCTGCTGCTGAGTACAGTCTGGACCTTTCCCAGGGCGTGCCCTGCAGCGTCCGGGTGACGTGATCATCATCAGTGGGGGGGAGCTCTATATTGGTTTTGAATATATTTGTATATATTTGATTATTTTTTCTATTACTTATTATACCTTATTATTATTGTTGTATTAAAGCTGTTTTAGCTTTTCCAAACCATAAGCCTCTTTGCCTTTTCTCTTTCCCTTCCCTATCTGGGGAGGGAAAGGGTTAACAGAGAGCATCTGTCATCCATTTAATAGCCAGCCCAGCTTTAAACCTGGACAGTATGGATACATCACTGTGTGTTCTACAAAAGCCCCATTTCTTCATGACAGCCCAGAGTGACTCCTTTTAGTCTATCTGGTCATCGACAAGTTCCTGACAGACATGAGGAAGCACAAGTCCCCGATACCCTCTGTGGTCACCGGGAGTTTTGCCTTGATCAAGGCCTACATCCTTCACGTGAGCTGTGCTGGTTGGGAGCAGTTTGGGGGAGACTCTTACGCATGTATTAAATGACGTATTTGCAGTCCAAATACAAGCAGACCATAGCAGAGGTCTGTTTGGGCTGTCCTTACGTATCTTTCTCTGGTAGCTGATTCTTTCCAAGGTCTCTTTTCTGTTTTGCACATGCAGACCCGAATCCACCCTGAACACCTGTAGCGCAGTTTTTTAGTTACCCTGCTGCCAACTGCAGTAATGTAAAGTTCAAGCAAAACAGTCACCACTCCATCACCTCTGCTGCAGGGTGGCTCCTGCTGCAGGAACAACTCAACTGTTGATGCAGCAGATGATATAATGAATCATAGCTATTAGTCCAGAATATTTGGAAGAATGAGCACCAAGGTCAGATTACTTTCATGTGCTGGGTTTTAAATTGTGACGGTTCGGCAGCAAGTATTCAGAATAGTAAATACGCTCTCTAGAAGGAACGACTCAGGCCATCTCAGGCTACACTTGTACCCACTAATGAAGAAGAATCTTACAGGATGCACTGAAGATCTCTAGAAGGGACTGTATCAGTCTGAAGTCCCCTGCTAGGCTTGCAGGCAGGCAAGATACTGTAAGGCACAATTCCACTGTTGGGTTACAGAATTGCTGATGGTAAAGCCTCTAAACAGAACAATGAGCAACACATAGATCTGAACGGGTTTTGTTGTCTATTTCTATTTTCTGTTATCTCACTGATAGCTAAGGTGATTACCTTCAGGAATAACACATACAGACTAAAAAAGATCTCACATTAATGACCAGACACAAACAAAGGAGGGATTACCACAATCTAATCCAATTACTCTTGAAAACACACTATGCAACAGACCTATATAAAAAATAACAGTTGGAATTTTCCATAAAGGATTCTCTTCAACATAACCACAGCCAAATGCTCGTCTGCTTCTCATTTGGTCTTAATTTCCCTGTTCAGAGTCATTATATAAACTCTGTTAAACCAACCAATTATTCTCCTAAGGCTGGCTGTTTCATTTTTATAAGATCAACAAGATTTTAAGTATTCCTGGGAGTTGCTCTCAGGAGTTAATTATAGAGTGAGGAAATGGGAACGTGCAGGCCTGACTCTGGCACAAAGAAGTATTCACTTATGATAAAAAAAAGTAGTTGAAGATTCGATGTCCCTGGACTTAAAAAAAAAAAAAAAAAAAACAACCTAGAAATGCAGATAACCTATTTGTTCAGTCAGGCAGCCTATCTTCTTTCATGAGACATCAGCAAATAACAAACATCTGGTAAGATGGGAATTCAGCGAGCTCAGCCCATTCCTTAACTTCACAGGTGGTATACCCAGTAGCACATAGACAGATGACTAAGTCAGGGAATGGTTGCTACTTTTTCCACAAAATGAAATGACATCAAAATGACAAAGGTTTGACAGAATTATACTGTGCCTCTTAGAATATCCCTCTCAAAGCCATTTCAGTTGTTCTGGTGCTTGGAGAGCTGGTGTTCAGACTTCCCCATTCACTGGAGCCAGACCGGCAGCTCTCCTCTTCATTCACTGCCTTTAAGAATGTAATTGTTTGCATTAACATTTTGTATGGGACTGTCACAGGCACTCAAGCACAGACTCTTGCCCCAGCACTAAAAGAGGCTACGCAGACTGTGAGCTCTGTGGTGCTAACTGCCTGGCTTCAGACTGGGTTTCATGCTGGGATGTCAGATGTCCCCTCCTCATCCCACGTGATATGATGGCTTTATCCAGCCATTAGATTTTGTCTTTCAAGGAAACTTTCGGAGGGGGTGAGGAACCAATGAATGTTTGCAGTAGACTTAACAGTCCTCAAGTGTTACAAAACCACTGTTGAAGAAGAAGAGGAGTTAGGCCAAATATAAGTACTTTTAAAATCATGCCCTTGAAAGAAAAGAATACATAGCTCTGCTCGCAAAACAGAAACTCCATTTAACCGTCTCATCAAAACTTACAACTTTGCTTATTCCAGGAAGAGGAGGCAGAACCGCAAAACTTTCAAACTATATACCAAATGATAAAGCCAAATCTCCTGTGAGATATTGAAATCCGCTATTGCCAGTAAAGCACTAATGGGAAGTGCTTCTCTTCCATGCAGGTAACTTTAACAGCTGACTGTGCAAGGAGTTTTAAAACACCTAGGAATTAAATACGGAACTTTTTAGAAATTAAACAAAGAAATGGAGAACCACTGAAGCAGAACTTTCCAACAGGCTGCACCACCAAATTCTCTTTGCTCTGTGTGCTTCAGGTAAGCAAAACAATTCCAGTAGTGCTGGAAGCAACACGCTTGGCCCTTACGTTGGTGGCATTTTCTGTGCTGCATCGTAGAAAGCAACAACTCCACCTGAACTTTGGTAAGACTGGAATGGAAATCATACTGTAGTGATATAGGAGACTGCGGGTCTTTTGATATCTGTGTGTGGCGAGGGGAGTAAGGTTGAAGACTGATGATTTTACAGTCCTTATATATCACTTCATTGTTGCTCCCTTCAACATATTTCCACTTAAGGGAAAGTAAGCAGCTCCTGTCTGTTTTTGAGCCTCTGACAAAGTACACGTTTATGTATGCTTTTGTAATCAATTTAAAAGTTCAGATCGGACACAACATCTGGTTTGCAGTGATTTCCAAACGAAAAACTGAATTAGTCTATTATGAATCATTCAACAGTATTGATATAACAATCTGAGCTGAAATAAACATCATAAAGCTACCAGGCAGTAAACACAACCTTAGTTAAGAGTAGGAGATCTAACTTCAACAATTTTTTAATATTATTTTGGCAAATGTTTGGCATTCTCAATTTTTCTGCCATCTTACCTGAATTTACACTGAGCCATCCCTTTCTTTCTTGCCCCGTATATTTTCCATTCGGTATCTTACTCCTAGACTGTATCAAATGGCTAGAAAGGGATAACTTCCTCTGCGTACAGAAGTAACCTCACACTGCGTAGTCTTTACATATCGTGGTCCAAAGAAAGAGAAAAGTGTTTTGGATGGCGAAGGTAATTCCCATCAGAGCATCCCCCTGGAAACTAGCATTTACTGGATCTGTCCCTAGATCATATGGCGTACAACTCACACGCACGAGGCGATGAGCGGTTTTCAAACCCCAGTGGGTGATGGTGTCACTCGCCATAACCTAGTTTTTAATCACTTATTATCTGGACAATATATTCTGGAAATTCATTTGATGTGTGGCTTTGGTGAAAAGCTTGCAATTTGTGCTGCACTGGAGACTAGATGTCTGGGTAGCGAGTCAGCAAATGATAGGTCAAGTTCAAAAGCTTTATCCAAATACAGCCACTAAGCATTAAAAATTGCAGTTATTGATCTGAATTATTTCACATTAGAGTTAGGTCACACAGAAACACAGTATCAGAGCAAGGAGCTCTTAAGTTTGCCAGAGCACATGGACCAAGTTGAGACCAGTGATGTCCATTCCCAGAACCCTCCGTGCTTGAACTAAGAAAGAGAAATGTCCCAAATAAGCTTTTTTCTCTCCTTAGTCCTATGAAAAGTTGATTCTCTGCATGTAGTTTTACCAGCTTTGGCTTTTATTTCAGGGCTTAAAACAATACTGTCCTGTCTGCATAGGCAGCCTCTGTGTCATAAAACAATGGCAGCAAAAAATCAACAGGCTCTCAAGCCCAGAGTTTTAAAAAATCTTGGTAATGCCCCTTCCTTTGCCTTCCACTTCCCGAAAGAATCATCCACTTGATGAACAAATCAAAAGCTTGTTTTTAAAATCAAACAGTATGTTTTGCTCTCCTCTGAGTTTAAAACTGCTCAGAAGCCAGAAGCACACATGGGAGCAGGACATCTTTCCCTCATCACAGGAACTCTTGTAGCCAGAGGTAGAACCATGACGGGTGATGGAAGCATGAAAACGAGTAATGCTCCCCAGCAGCCGCTCTAAATCTTGTTATACTGAGGAATGTGAGGTGACCAGAAAGAGGGCAGAAGTTACTGCCAGAGGGACTTTTTGCAACACGGGTGCAGGCAAAATGTATTGCAAACAGCAGTATGAAGCTCATTGGCAACGGTAATAATGGACGGGTCTCTCCCATAGCATGCCATGGAGCACATGCTGGATGAAGCAATGCTAATCGGAAAAGTAACGGCACACTGAACTTCTCATAAATGCACTCCACTCTGATGCAGGCACACAGGAAAGACATTCACCTCTGACCGTATTTCAAGTCTGGGCAAGATCTAGAGAACATCTGCCAAGATACACTTAGCTGAAAGCTAGGGGTTTGGTGGAGCAGACAGTATCAACTTCCAGCGATGTGCAGGAGTCTGCATTTATATTTGCATGGATATACAAATATGTATTTGCATTTGGAAAAAAACAGCTGTTGTTTTTTGATTTTTGTATTTTTAACCTGCTTATAAATAGATAACTTAGGTTTTGTGCATTTCATTTCTTGCATTTAAGTGCAAGCAAGTGTTCAAGTGAGGCACAAATTAAAAGGGGGAGAGGGCTCATAAGAATGTGTGTCACTTGAAGATTGTTTTACTGAAAGTTAGCAGGACTTAAGCTCCGACGTGCTTGTTTCCTTTTGACACTGAAAACATGCCAGCACTTCCACTGCTAAGTGCCATAATGAACAGGCCTCCTATCTATTTTTTAACTTATTTTTATCACGCACACTAGGTGGTGCTCAAGTTAAAAAATGAGTGGCAACTTCGCTAAACTTTTCAGATTAGCAAAATACTTGTTCTTCCTTCGCAGTACTAATAACACGAAATCAGGAAAAACTACCTATTTACCTGAGTCTCTTCCTGACTGCTGATCACCACGCATTTTACTAAAATTGTCTTTCACTGGTTTTGTTCATAATCACTACTGATTTTTACTTGCATATTTATGAAATTTTCGCAGTCACTTATAGCATCCTGCATTATTGAGAGCTGAATGAATTACATGAATATAAGTTCACAGCTACAAACAGCATGGAAATACATTTCATCAGCCATCAGAAATTCCGTATCTGTGTCCGTGACAGTACTGGCTTATGGAAACATTTGAAAACAGAATCATTTCTTTCTCATTGATCATATTGGATTAACCCACTAGTTTATGGAAAAGTTATCCTGTTACTTGACATTTCAAATTGATAAACCATACCGAGTATGTCACTGACCTTTATCTTAGCTGCAGTCTGCGTTTTGAGCAAATCAGGCTCTTTTCAAGCAGCCCAGAGAGAAAGGACTAAGCAATTCAGAGTCTGACACTGCTTAACAGGTGTCCAATCCTGGCTGAAGACTGACAGACCCTCCTGAATTGGCAGTGATTGAACACAAGTGGTCACAATCAGACACAGGTGAGCACCCAAAATTGGTGAGGAGCAGACGCTGACAGCAATGCTGGATCGGTCACAGCCAGAGATGCAGGCAGACATCGAATTAGTCAGAAATACGTGGACGCTTGAACCTGGCTCGTGACATCGCACTGATTAATTTGACATCTTTTCTACTTTTTCAATACCTTAATAGCTCCTCATTGAAAGTTAATTATGTCTGCAAGGCTAGTCATTCCTTAGGTAAACCCAGAGGTAACTTGGGCTGCGGACAGATGTCCTCTTCCAGCAGATCTAGCTGTGCAGCTGACGATGCTGCTGACCCGGGCTGTCTTCCACCCCCCTCAGAGGTTCTTCTCTACTCCCCTCCCTCCTTGTTAGCAGATTCACAGGAATCCTCTTTCTTTCGTTTCAGAAAATTCCACACAGTTAAGCCTAGTTTTCAGGCTAACTTTGAAGCAGAAAACAGCAGAGTCAGTGCTATTCTCTCTGCTGAGAGAGGGTAGAAACCCCCAGCAGAGGATTAGTAGCAAGTACCTGTTCCAGGGTGACATCTTCAGCCGGCATGGCTGTTTGCGAAGTGAACACCAACCCCACAGCCATAGCCCAGTCCAGCGACCAGCTCCAGCTTTGGAAAAATTATGACAAATTATTCCAGAATTGCAAATCAATGGTCTAGGGAAAAGGAGGTAGGAAGCAAATCTAATTGAATTTTACAGTACTTCACAAATCCCCCTAAATATTTGCACAAAACCTGAAAGTGATCTTGATCCTTTTCATCCAACACCTGCTGCTCTGTCACAGTTCAGCATTAAAAAACAAATGACTTCAATCTGCTGGAAATAACAAAAAGGCAACAGAGTGTCAAGTGCTGTTTGCACAAAGAGAACTGTGCAATAAAGAAGTCCATAAATTCATGAGCAAAGTTCACTTTTATCCTCTACAAATAACATTTCAACTTCCCTGTGTGTGTATAATGAAAAAAGCAATGTTTCATCACATACAACCGTCCTGTACCTTTCAGTGTATTATCCTGTATTTTTTGCCATGAAGTGAAGAGCTTTTAAAAAGCTGTGACCAGAAATCACCATGGATTTAAATGTGGGGAGACCATTACGACCTAGTAACCCTCACCCAGCCCTTGATTCAGAGAAGAATACATCTTTTTTTCCCCTCACACCAAGTAACAGCACACCTCTTTTGCAGAAAGTAGTGACATCCTCTCCTGTGTCCATCGCTAAGACTCCCCTATATCTACTGCCAGCTCTTGAACCTCTTTTTTTAAAAAAAATCCATAAATCTAAAAAACGTTCTTTAATAATTACAGGACGATATTAGCCCTAACCTGAAAACCTTACAGCTTAAGACTAGAATCCTGCTTCAGGATTCTTTGTTGCCTTCAGGAGGATTTGCACAGATGCAGGAGTTCAGCCAGAAGGCCAGTTCTAGAAGCATCATACGACTTTGCACAGAGGTTAATTCTACTAGTTCTTACGGTGAGAGCGGGATTCTTTCAGAACATCCCCAGACAAGGTAAACTGATCTGCAGTAGAAATAATTTCTCTGTCTATGCAACTCCACAGTCCTATATGCTATCACCAGATTTGAACATCCAGAGAACTGAATGGTTAAATGGGAGGGTTTTGCAGTTTGTTTGATTCTCTCACAGGCAAGAGTGAGTTAATCGAAGAGCAAAGCCCCTTCTTTCATTGAGGATTTTACCCATAAGAAAGCAGAGGGGCGGAGTAGGTTCCAGACAGCACTTTGCTGAGTTGTCAGGTTGTCTTTGACTTTGGCAATGCCCACCAATGGGTTTACATACTGGTTTTAGAACAGTATACGTAGATCAGCCCAATGGGCAGAAGGCTGAAATCAAATCAGCAAAATGAAAAGAGCCGGTGAATCAGATTTTCTCAAATTAACTGCAATTTAAAAATAATAAGCAACTGCAATTGATTGTCATTAGTGCATCAAGGTAATATGGAGAAAATCCAGGGCTAGGCTGTCACTTCATTTATATTCTTCTTCTGAAATCTTTCAGCTTTAATCCATACAAGCAGTAAACAGAAGACAGCTACTCAGCATTCAAGTAGCAGGGCTAATTACAGGCTGGCAAGGCATGTGTAATAAGTACAGTCGAGCCAAATCCTAGAGCAGAGCTCCTCTAAGCCTTAAGGAAGGGCAAAAAAACCAAACATACTGAGATTGCAAGTCTGTAGCAAGTCCCAGTTTTTGGAAGGGACAGTACAAACCCACTGGCTCCGAAAACCTGAGAAACTGGGCAGATATAAAATACTTATCTGGACTGGAATTCTGATGATTTGGCCAATACGCTATCTAGGATTATTGAGCTATAAGCCCACATCAAACATTCGCTGCCCTCACACCAACAGGTACAAATCTGTAATTTTGAAGACTATGTCATATTTCAAGTAAGATCTGAGCGTATTAGACAAATTTTTATCAGTAAAGGGAAGACCAGTGGAAAGGAACGTGAAAAGGGAAGAGCAATGGAATAAAAATGTCCTTAAGCTGAAAAAATTAAGAAAGCATAAGAGAGCAAAAACTTAATTGTAATCTTCCTTGACATCATTCTGAAAAGTGCGTTAAAATTCATACAGATTAGGGTTCAGGGAAGCAAAGTAAACGTAACAGGGCAGGATTAGGGTGCCTGAGCATTGGTGAAGAAACTTAGAAGAGAAGTGGATCCAAGCACCATTAGGATCCAAACATGCTATTAAATGGGAGGGCTGGCAGCATATTCCAGTTACGCAGCAGCAGAATGGAAGCATCTCCAGAGGGCTCAGCCACTCTGAACCGTTCATTACACTCCAAACCGCAGCAGTGCCACGGAGCCTGCTTTAGCCACAGAACGAGACACTATTGTGCTATGGGTGACAGCAGCACCAGCCAGACCAGCTGTCCCCCTACTTAGAATTTTAGAATCGTAAGTATCTGAGTGGTTTGTAGAGCCCAGTACACAGTCTGCACAGAGGGACAGCCAGCGGTGATCCAACCTTTCCTTCTCCCAGGCATTCAGCAGCAACCAAGCCAAACCCATACACAGCGGGAAGGGGAGCAGCAACGAGCTCACCTTTGTTCTGAACGTGTACAAGAAGCGGCAGAGCAAGGAGACGGCACAAAAAAGGAGGAAGTATTTAACCATGCCTTAACTGTGCGCGTACAAATTGCAGGATGCAGTCTAGTCCACTTGAAAAGGCCAATCAACAATGCGCTTACTGTTACCAATAGGGAAAATAAGCAATGGCGCAGGATTAACAAACAGCTAGGATAAAGCGAGGCTCGTGCAAGCAGACCGTGCAACGCAACTACCTTATGGATTAAACGCATATCCTAAGGATCAAAGGCATTCAGTGTAACTTTTCTTAGATTCACAGTCTGAAAAGAGATTAAAATTCTAATGGAAATCTAGACTGAAGGAAAGAAAACAAATATGGAGCCGTTCATCAATATTATAGTCTGAAAATTTCCATTGCGTCTGCCCCAGTAACTTGTCTTCTCGAAAAGTTAAACTATGAGCAGTTCTTTTTTCCAATATGTGACTGCTGGGCAGAGCGAACAGCACAAATGGAGGAGTTTGATGAATATAGCAGAAGAGAGTGCATTGTCCAGGGAACTGTAACGGAAAGGACTGCTTGAAAGAATGATCCTTCAGTCATGGAGAGCAGTACCCATGTAACAAGAGAAAATCATGTTCAGTGTCCTATTCTGCTATATCCTGCTAGTTAAGGTTGTATACTCTTTGCTTACTTCTTAGCTTCACAGAAATCCTTGTGAAATTCCTTTGCTATTACTATACAGAATGTTCCTTTATGTGCCTAAGCAAAAGAAACTAGGGAACGAGCCACTTTTAGCCCAAAGGTGATATGAACTGCCTCCTCCACATTAATGAAACTACTAATTCAGATTACTGAGGAGCAAATCTCCAAAGTAATAACATAGCTAGCAAGCAGGGGGGAAAAAAAAATCCTACAAACAAGTTAGAGAGTCATCATACTCCTCCAGGCTCACTGGGGCTTAGCTTTGGGGACATTATGCAGCCATGAATTGCTAACTTGGTAGGAAGAGAATCAGCATCAAAATTTGGCTCTAATCCTATTCCTCACATTCTATTGCCCAAAGCAGTACAGACTAAGATTTATTTCCTGCAGGAGATTTTGTTCCTTATAAGACTGTATTAAGTCACGTAAAAACAAGTATCTTCATCACATAGTATCAGTGCCAGTTCCAGTGCTTAAGGAACATCTCAGCTACACAAAGTGGACTTTGATTTGAGTGTCCGTCTCAAAAATTATTGGCTGCAGATGGTGCTTTGGCCTGGCATCTAGGTTTTATCATCGTTTAAATGAGTAATGAAGAGTTTTAATTTCCATAAAGATCGCTCTGCTTAGCTTCTAAGGAACACATATTTAACGTATACACGAATCACATATATTTGAAGAATCTTTGGTCTTGCCACAGTGCTAACAAGTGGCAGTAATATAACAGGTCCTAAAGCCCATGTAGGGCTTTCATGTAAAGTTGAAATGGTAACAGCCACTCATCTGCTAGTTCCCTATTGCATCAGACATAGTGCATCTGACTTGATGGGAAAGTGTTGTGGTGTCACACCAGTCTCACAGGAAACGTATTCTGCATTTACAGTGTTTTATGGAAGTTCCGCTTACACCAAGGACCAAAACAGAACTCAGCTCCTACTAAAACGCACTCTCCAATCATTTCCGCTTTCAAGTAGACACCACAGCCTTTTTTTTTTTTTTTAAATCTTTTTCTTTTTTTTCTGACTGCTAGTGCAAGGGAAAGAAAAACACTCTGTGTCCTTCCATTGCTGAGGCTTTGTTTGTGTGATCAATACCTTAACAGTGAACTAAAGAATTAAGAGACTAAAGCGGTCCCTCAAGTACGTATTTCAACCAGACAAGGGAAAGGCTTTACAGTTGTACCTTGGAAGTGATTAGTGTTTTGGATCTCCTCATTTTTGACTGAGATTCCTTGTAAGCCTAGAGAAAGACATGCCCATTTCCTCAGTTCCCCCAGCGAAGGACTGCTTCCAGAGACTACCCCCTCCTTGATACCCATGCAACTCACCCAGAAGGACTAGTAAACGTAACTCATCTTGCCAGATAAATGCAAACACAACAGAAGAACTTGAGTTTTGCTACTTGGAATTCACACACACCTCTTTAAGGGAAGGGGGGAAAAAAATGAAACAGATAATCCATTCTAATGCACACCCCTGAAACAAAAGTTAGTGTGCGGACCAAGCAGCACGGATCCACGTAAATCCTGCCTTCCCCAAGACAGGTCAGGGAATTAGGAGATGGAAAGAGTTGCCTTGAACAAACCTGTGAAGCAGCAGCCGTTACTTCTGTTCAGAACCCCTTTGGATGATTCTCCTCCTCTGCAAAAAACATCCAATTTATTTGGGGAAAGCACTTCAGATGTTAGTAAGGAAGAGGATTAAGATTATGTCCCACATTCACATAGAAGCCACCAGTTCTAGGTGCTACCAAATTAATAACATGCAAGGTTTTCTGACACTAATACCAACCTAAAAAGTTTAGACGGCCAATGCACTGGAGCTTGCAATGCACTGTAACTGCTAGTATTTTTCCGTGGACTATGAGTCCTTTTGTCTAGATTTCACTTCAATGCCAATAAATTTTCTAGCGCTCCAGTGCAATGACTAATACCTCACGTCTCTGTCTCCACGACTTTTGAGTCTTCTTTCCTCATCCTAATTTCATCTACTCGTGTCTTTAAATCTAGTGCAGTTTAAAGAGCTCATCAATTTTCAGTCTCCTTATATTCAACAGCCTACTGTAAAACAGGATGACAGTGTCAATGCAGAAAATTAGTTTCCTGCAAAAAGGGCCACGAGTCACGAAGTTTGTACACAAAGACACTTTAATGCAAATCAAATAGTACTATGTTTCATTCTAAGGTGCTCCACATCCTCAAACACTCAACATTGAGCTTCCCAGTTTCACCATTCCCTTGAGAAATTCATCTTTAGTCTAAACAACAGAATTTTAAAAAGACAGCTCTTTAATGCTTCCCTTTTTTATTTAATCAATACTGTATTTCAATACCAACTGTTAAATCTTTACAAGCAACAGGAGCATATCCTGCAAATTTGTTGATCGCTATATAGTACAACCTCAAAACTCTTATCCAAACCCCATGTATTCCAAAATTAGGTTTCCTCCCTCGACATGCAACATTTGAATAAAAAAGTCCTGACTTACTCCAAAAAATTCCACTATGCAGTTATATAAACTCAGATCTCTTGACACCCACTCTGGCTTATGAAGACACAGGTTTATATAAAGGACTTTCAAGAGAAAATGAAAAACGAATATTATTTTGCTGAAATTTCCAGAGGATTCTAACACTTCCATTACCATAGCAGTACACATACATAAAGACACTGTGTCCACTGTATTATACTTTGCAATACAATATTTCTGAAGGACTATAATTGTTCTCCGTGCAAGGCTGTGGCATGTTATGCTGTGACTATACCAGAAACTACTACGCAGCCATTCCATTTTGTTTAAGCCTTCAAAATTAGGAAAGTACTTGTGTTGAAATTATATTTATTGAAAAAAATATATCTTAGATTCATAAAAAGTGCACATTCTGTAAGTGCAGATTCCATTTCACCATTTCTACTGCTTGTTTGTTCTTCATTTCAGTTTCAGTACACAGTTTTTCATAACACGCTGCAAGGTCTGGGCTGCAGAAATGAAGGCTATTTTTGCCCTTAATAAAAGCACTGTTTTAAAAGATGTCGTTTTCATACCACCAACACATTTCAAGCAGTCTCAAGTATTTCAAAATCTTTTTTTTCCATCCTACAGAACTAAAACTTCCGTCACTAAATAGTGGCCTTTAAAAATAATCTGAAAACAATACACAAAATATTTCAAGAGAGCAGAATATAGTTGAAATCAGCAACGTAGACATTTTAAACATTAAAACAGTCTTCCTACTTTTCATTTGAGACCTCTGGACACAAAAAGATGGTGCATTTTGCGTGGTCTTCTAGCCCGACATTTGTAAGAGGAGAGGCAGATTTTCAGAGAGATTTCTTATTTAGCTAACAGGAAAACAAATCATACTGCAAACGCAGTGCTGATGCCGCCTAGATTCTCTTGCTCACATCCACAGCGAGCACCACACTCCTTGTCCTTGCTTCTGAGGTTTATGCTTATACCCAGTGTCATTGTTGATGAGTGATATATGTTAGCTAGTTTTAAAATAACTCTCTTGGGAAGCTTGATAAAACCAGTACTGAGCTCTGATTTGCTGTGTGGATATACAGTTACAGCTTACACAGGAACGTGCCATCTTTGCTCTCAGCCAGTGAGAAAATCTAACTCAAGAGAAAGCACAGAAATGCATGACATTGTGGTAAGGAATGCCACAATTTCTACAAAAATTTAAATCTTTACGCCCAAACCCAGCAGGAACATATCTTCAGCTGATCTTCCACCAATGCTTTTGGTTGAAATTCACAGGCAAATCCTGTATCCGTCTCTGGAGAACATTTTGCAGGAAAGGTAAGATGGAGAGAGAGCAGGTGAAGACAAAGGCGTGATACACGGTGGGCAGTTTCTCTGTGCACTGCGTGCATTTTAGGGGAGGGAAAGTCCCTGTGCAGCTGCATGCAAAACAGTTTAGAGAGCAGAAGTCATTCCAGCAATCAGTCTCCTCTGTGCCTTAGCCACCCCAAGGGTCGGCTCTTACAACCTGTGAAATGACTCTGCCAGGCAGGGGCGCAGCATTATTTCCAGGGTATCCACATGAAGCACCTCAGCTTGAAGCTGCGAAGAAGGATTCTTCCTTACCTTGGCTATTTGATGCACAAGATAATGGCATCAGGCAGCTGGCTGCATAACAGGGAGTCCTGCTACCAATCTCTCTCTCTCTCTCTCTCCTCAGAGGGAAAGAAGAAAAAATGACTTCACATCAGACTATTAGAGATACGAATACTTTTGTCAAAAGCAGAAACACACAGAGCTTTTACAAAACACCGGCTAGACACTGTAGCACACTGACTAAAAGAAATAATTTGAGTACAAGCTTAATAAGGCAGGGTAAAAAATCCACCACCTTACAGCTAATGCCACTTTCAAAATGAGTCTGCTGCGTGTGATTTCACTGATGCCTGAGGGAGACAAAGCTCTTTCTGTTCATGTTTTTCATACTTTCAGTCAAACAGACTGCTGAATAATCACGTTTTCTTTATTTTAATGGCCGAGGAAGCTATTATACAGAAGATGTTTCCATACGTCGTAGTTAATAAAGGCAATTCTTACTAATAAGAATAGGCTGTCTCTGCTCAGTTATCTGATGAAAAGCCCTCCTGTGGTGAGGAAAAAGCAGATTCCGTGGCTAGAAGAAACTCCTAGGGCTGCACACTTCAGTGGCTACTTGAAAGAACTGTAAGCAGATGCATCCCAGGTCTTCACCAATTGATTCCAGAGCAGTGACATTCACCAGGGTGCTCAGAGCACCAGAAGCACTTCATGTCATAATCTCTCCTTCATATTCACCCTTGTCTTGCTGGTGAAGGGCAGTGGACAAGACCTGGATCCATCACTCCAGAAAATAATCGCTAAGTCCCTTCAGGAGGTCAAGGTGCTTTCTGTCTTGAAGAAGCATCTGGGTCACTGTTTCGCGAGCTCAAAATCCTACAAAGCGTATGGCTAGTTACAGGTGCTCCATCAGGCTGAAATCGTAAATCTTACAGGAGGGGGAAGGAACAATTTTGGGGGGATCACCCAGAGGTATAAGACACCACTTACATCTTTGACTTTCTAACCACGGAGCTGAGCACACGTCCACAACTGGATGAAAGCCTCACATCTATACTATACTGTTAGAGCTACCTAGTAAAGAGAGAGGAAAAAAGGTCTTGAAGCTCAGCTCAGCTCACTGTGTTGTGTTCAGTGTCTGACTACCTATTGAAAAGCCATACGGAAAGCAAACCTACTGAAGGACACAACTTGCCTCAGACAATCAACATATCCCAACTAGGTTTACACAGCAGTGCTACACACTGGTTGCCTCTTGGTTTCAAAGTAGGGCAGAGATTGTTCACCTGTAAGTACCTGAGTAGAAAAACGACCTGCCTCTGTTGCCATTCCCACTTTCAGGGGGACTGACAGCTTCCCACAAGTAGTTTGAAAAGGCACATCATCTCCCCATGGTAAGTATCCACCTAAGGCCTTACAATTATGATTTTCAAAGCATTCTGCAAGACATCTTTTTATCCAGACATACCAAAATGTAGAAATTATTGTGTGGAGAGACATTACTAATAGGAAATACTCTGTTTCTTCATGTTTTCTTGGGAACGGCTTTATGCTGGTTTTCACTATTTAGAACAGGCTTCAAGAAATGCAAAAAATACCGAAAGAAATAGGTGGATGCTTGCAAATACACAGGCAACCGGACCAGTTCCTACACATGCAACTAGTCCAGCTGGATGTTCACTGCCGCACGTAACACTATCTCAGATTTTAACCAAAGCTAATACAGTCAGCATTTTGAAAACTGGGCAGTAATTATGAGCACTTCCTAATTCGGTCTAAGTTTCAGAATTGCTAAACAAGTCCTCATCCTCATTTCAGGATGGATGCTCAGCAGTTCAGAAAATCAAATCCAAATTGACTCAAGCCAATACTGAAAAAAAATGAACACCCAAAGTTTGCAGCTGTGTTTGAAAATGTAAGCCTGTCAAGGCTAAATCCCACTTCAAAGACACTGCAATAGTTTTGAAAGCTGCATATTTTTGTATCAAGCCACTAGAAGGCATAGACAAATGCGGTGGGTGGACTCTGCATCCATAGTCCTTGAGTGCGGTCAGTGCAAACAGTCCCTCCCTGACCAGACAACGCTGATGACTGGGAATGGAGAGACTAGCAGGACAATTCGGGATAGGCCTGCACAGTGAACGAGAAGTAGCCTTCGCAGAGACGAGGGAACACAAGGGCTGTTGTTGGATCCTGCCCAGAACACAGAACCCAGACACAATCTGTCCGTACAGTTTCTGTCTCGAAGATGTGGAAGGTCGTGTTGTTATCTGCATTCACAATTAAACACGATTCTGACATGATTATGGTGCCGATGCTGTTATGTCTTCAGTGCATGATGGTTCCTGGCTCTGTGCGTGCCTGCCTATTGTTCATGAGAGACTTTGTCTTTGCAATGATCGGAGAACAAGGTGTTCTGGAAGCTCTTTTCAGCTGTGATCTGGTGAACTTCTTACGGATTTTTCTGTAAGGAGGGAAGGAGGAAAGGAGGGAAAGAAGAGAGAGACAACAGAAGAGATAAATCTCAGTCTTTAATAGAAGCCTGCTCAAGAGCCAATAACAAACATAACAAATACTCTTACCAGAGCAGGAAGGCTAGTTCATGGAAAAGAGACTTGCAGTCAACAAGAGTGAGCCCTGTCCATCAACTGATGATTCACAGTTGCCTCCAACTAGTAACTGATAATTGCTCAGTGAAAAGTGAGTTGGAGTTAGACAATATTTGGACAGCAACATTTAATTAATATGAGATCTTGGGCCAGAATGCTCAAATGGTGAATCCTCACATTTGATATCAATACAGGAATAAAGAACTACAAAGGAAGAACCTCATTAGCACCCAGGTGAATGTGTTACCTCCGTAAAAGTGATGGACTGGGAGCAATTGCTGTTTGCACTGTATCAGTTCTGCAGAGAAAGGATGACTCGAATCTCTGGGCTTTTTGTACTAGTGCCTGTCAGGTGCAGTAAATTCACTTTCTTTTTAGACTTTTAGATGATACACATATTAACTACAGGCAGCCATGTTGTTTGTATTGTAATCTCATATATCCAAGGATAGTTCATTCTGAAACAAAAAGCTTTCTTACGTTCCAACTGCTCTGTCTCTCTACTCTTATAAATCAATAACCACAATGCTGAGTGTATCCAGAGCAGAGCGTCAGAAAACACAGAAATTACATACAAAGAGTATGTCAAACCCCACCTTCATCGGCAGGGTCCTGAATATCAGCCGCTACTGGAAAATTACCTATTTTCCGAATTCACTCAAGTCCAGAATCCCAGCTTTTGTTTAGGTAGTTTTACAAATTACAGAGTTTTTGAGCCTGTAGAAATGAATTAAAGCAAACTGGGGTCTCTGACACTAAATGAGACCAGGCTTTCTAACACAAAGTTCCCAAGTTGAAAAGGTGACCTGACTACAAACTAGAGGGTGATGATGTGTCTGCCTGCATCAAGGCTTTCACACGGTAACTCAAGAAGTGATTCGTCCCTTTCATCTTAATGGACTTTCACTCTGAAACTGAAAAATGCTGGCTCGTGACATTGAAAATACAGGATCAGTTGAAAATATAGTCTATTGAATAACAAAATTATCATTTGCGTATTAAACTTCAAACATGTATTTAGTTACCGGTTGAGTATTCCCCAGGAATGTAAGCTTCCAGTTGAGTAACTGGGCCACAGAGGAGAACATAATCAGAGACAAAACAAAAACCCCAAAATCAGGAGAATATACTGTGCTCTCAGAGATTAGCAGAAGCCTGAAAAATACATCTATTTTGGTTAATACATTTAAAAGGTGGAGAAAAGTATTCATTTTAGCTGCTTGAAAGCAGGATGTCATCAGCATCTCCTGGCCTGGAATAACAAATCAGGATCCAGCATCATTCAGTAGTAAGCACAGCAAAAGAAAATGAAATTAATTGCCAGACAGTTAAGTTTAGGATCCCACAGAGACACAGACTTACTGCCTGAATACTTACTTTACACGGTCATTTTAAATTATGCCTAAAAAGATATTCAACTGATTGACAAGATACTTTCCAGAATGGTAAAATCATTAAAACGTAACTTGAGACTGGTAGAAACATGTATTTCTAAAAAAACACAGCTAGGTTTTGTAAATTCATGTGAACAGACAATAGCTGTTACTCACACTGAATATTAACGGGGATCATTCCAGCAAAAGCTTACAGAGCTGGATCCCTTTTGATATATTTGTTTGCAAAACTTTGTGTTTATTTACAGAATGAATGTGGTCATTAGTCATTTGAGAAGCCCATGGTTTACAAAAATGTTAGATATTAGTTTGCCCCTTTGAATTTTAAATATGGCAACTTCATAAACGGCCAAGAAGTTCCTACCAATTACATCCATTTGCAGCTGACACTAAAAGTAAGGACAGTAAAGTATTTGTGATTACAATTTGTGATTATTGTGTAAGGACTGTAAAGTCAAAAGACATAGTTATTAAATACTGGGTTCGAAACTAGCATGAAAAAAGAATAAAAAAGGAGTCGTCGTCAGCATTACATCAAGCAAACCATGAAAAGAGTCAACTCTTCAACTAGTATAAATGAAAGTAGCTCTATACAGGTTGTCAGAAGAACCAATCTGGTATGCACTCTAGCAAGACCATCCAGTAACTCTATTTAAACAGGACTGTGAAAATGCTTCCAGAAATTAGCTGTCTGGGATATAGTCTTTCAGAAATAAAATTGGAAAAACTGAAATTTCCACTGACTTCGTTAAATGTAATATTTAAACCATCATTTCACTAAAAGCCAAAACCATCATTTGTACTGCGAAAAATACAGAAGGTGGAGGGAAAGGATTCTTTACACTGAAGAATTTAGCATCTAAATATAGTCAAGCTTTTTGAAAGGCACTGATCAGGTGTTATAATGCTTCAGAGGTTTTTTTTTTAACACTTAAACAGGCAGGTTGTAATAGTAGCTGATGAAAGGCAGGAAATTCAAAGATAAGGTTGTCCATCGCCCTTTCACTGGGAGCCCTTCGACACACTCTCCTCCCTCCCCCAACACCACAGTGAATTAAGGCCAGAGTCAGCTTTAATGTTCAATTTCCCGTCCCTTTTTCAGTTAACACCAGCCATATGTTTTAATTACGTGAAGCTTTTATTTGGTGATGGAAAGTAAATTGCTCTAATGTCTGTAGCTTTGATAACATCCTTTGCAGTTGTCATGAAAGAGTAATTGCCATTTTCGCCTGCTTTTTCCTTTGACTTTTGTACTAGTGCTTCAAGCATGATGCGTTACAGACTTCATTTGAAATATGAATTAAAAAGTATGTTAGAGTCTTTGCATTGTATTTCTAGTCCTCCAGAGACCAAAGGTATGAGAACGAATCAAACTTTTAATAGGTGATGTCAAACATGATGCACTGCTGCTACTATAGGAACAAGACAAATTCTTTATGTCTGCGTGAATCGTCAATTAGTAACTGGAGATCAAGGTACATAAGACCCCTGGCACCGATTCTGGGAAATACAGAAACGTACGTAAGCACCACACACTGTTAAGACCTATCTTCTCTTTGCAAGTTTCACACGCAGACTAGAATCTACTACTGGGTAGAAATAATAGTTAGGCTCTACAGGGCATTTATGCCATGCTTAAATTTAATCAGGCAAACCATTTCAATGAACCAGCCCTATCTCGGTATCTAAGTGAATTCCATGTAACTAACCATCCGGTGAAGTTAAGCACAATCCTATATAATCTGTTACGTCCAGATTTCCCAGGGACAGGATAGGTGGTAACAAAATTTCTCGTTTGTGAAGCTGACTCAAAGATCCCTGCTCTAATTATGCCACATATTAAAACAGGGGCAATTTTAAAACTTGAATAAAATAAAGGTGACCTTCAGTTGATGTTAGTCAAGAATGTGGTTTTCAAGCCTTTTCTAATAGGAGTTAAAGGCATTACTTGCTTTAGCTCTGTTGATATCGGGCGTATCTGACTGTTACCGCTTCTATATATAAACTGTTGTGCATCAGTCTTGCCTCCTCTGCATTAAACTCAGACTTGTGATGACTCGAGTGACTTTGGTCTATTCAGCTATAGCAATAAAACTTAAGAAGTAATACTAAATACAGTCAATTTATGGCAGAAGTTTTTACTGTGAGAGAAATCAATTGCATGTAAAGGCCTGCTGAAATTTTAGCCGATGACAAACCTTGTTTTGAGAGTGAACAGAAAGAAACAAACATTTTCCTATGAAGGGGAATCACCCCCAACACATGCACGCTTTTGAGATGTCTATAATTATTCTTAAATATCAAGGTCCAGAAGCACTTTAGATGCTCTGTTTCCAATAAGAATATATTAGGGACCTAATACAAACCCGGCTACAGAGTTTTAAGCTGAAGGGAAAGTATTATGTTTCATGCTCTACCTAATTGAGTTGGATGTTTTTGCCCA
Source organism: Steatornis caripensis (assembly GCA_013398225.1). Lineage (NCBI taxonomy): Eukaryota > Metazoa > Chordata > Aves > Caprimulgiformes > Steatornithidae > Steatornis > Steatornis caripensis. The sequence continues at coordinate 1,296,834 of VZSC01002419.1, forward strand.
AGTCTTTCTTAGATCAATGCCATTTGAGCTACGTCCTTATATACACAGACCTAGTGCTGCAGAAACGTATTATTACCCAATTGTTGCTGGTAGCACAAGTAATATGCACAGCTCGGCAGCAGGCATAAGAGAACTGATGCCCTGGACAATCATAGCTTATATTCCGCCTAATCTCTAGACTGGGGCGAAGTATTCTGGTACGACTTGCCCATTGTAAACAGCAACTTAAATGCATCAGGTGCACAAAATACTGCCAACCCTGGAAGAAGGTGAAGCCTTGGACACTAACTACAGCAAGGCAGGATTTTGCCTTCTGGCACCAGTTTTATGTGAAACTTGCCATCGAGACATTTAGAGACAAAATCTAAACTAAAAAAAAAAAGCCTTCTAGACAAAGATTCATAAAGTTGCTGCTGCTCCAGGGCAATGTAAATTTTGTGCGATGTGAATTTTCAGTGCAAGCTCAAGGCCAGTTAGCAAAAACAACTATTTAAAAAATAACCACCATTCCTTGGGGGTTATTAGAGCTAATTACCACTCATTCCTCTGAGGGCTTCTTGTATCCGGAGGTATGCTATAACTATTCAGTGGATTAAATCACAAGAGGGGGGACTATCTTAGGAGGCTGATACAGGATTTCTATTAATTTCAACAGGCTTTTAAACAAAGTGAAAGGCCAAAATGTGTGCAATGCTGAGTCTGCTCAAAGAGAATTTAACTGGGATGATGCTGTAGGCACAGATCCTTAGAAACCTGACAGGTTACAGGGAGACTGAAGGACTTGCAGCACTTCCTACATTTCCACCTGTGTGGAAACGAGTAGTATTTTATTTACGTCTCTATTTGGCTTGCTGGCTTAGACATACTTTTTTTCCCCCACTTTCCCCTCAGCATTTTGAGGCTAAATCTTACGCATATTCCATTAAAGTTTTAATACAACCTCAAAATGACAGAAACTAGGAGAAATATATTTGGAAAGCAGAAGTGGATTGACACTGATATGGCTTTTAAAAATAAACTCCTTTGTGAAATATTCATTTATAAAATAAATCAGGAGTATTTGAATAAGCATCGAGCTACTGGAAAGCAGTTGCCATGAGCCACTTAGTTGCGTTATAAAACTCATACAGATGGCAGAGAGAGTGGCACAACCTTTATGAAATTGAAGAGGTGCTGCTCTAGACATGCCAACGTCATTTAAATGTTTTAAGAGCTTGTCTTATTTTTCTCCTCCTAGCAAGGAAATGTTTTCCTTTGCTGGTGTTCATCTTCCAATTTGGCATCAATATTTACGGAGGAAAACTGTTCTCTACGAACAATAATTTACTGACATACCAGTTACAAATTACCGTGTCAGATCTTCCTAAACAGCTTAATGTAGTATTTTCAAGCACTGCACCACCTTGAGGGCTTCTCTTACGTTTTGTGTTTCAGCGCAACAGCCCATAGCTACTGTGTATATGTATAAAGCAATAAATAATGTTTTTTGACCGTTTTCTGTACTGGGAGGAAAAATTCAGGTCAAGTGTTTGAAGCAAAGCTTCTATGACTGTGTCATGCCTGACCTGTTGCATGGCAAAAGCCATCTCTCTTTCTACCTGCTCCTGATTTAAAGTCTACTTGGGACAAAAATCTCCTTAGAGGAGAAACCATTTCTTTGTGTGCACTTTTAGAGTGCCTAGAACAACAGGAACCTTACCTACTATTGAAATGATTTATATCCAGTTTTACTGCAAAGAACTGGCATGGCTTTTGGAAAAATCATCTAATTCAACAGATTTTTTCCATGCTTTCATTTCCCCTGAAAATGATATAGTTCATTAATATTTTGAGGTGGTTTAGGATGCTAGGAGAGAAGGAATTAAAGAAGTGCAAAGTCTTATTCGCAGCATTACTATTCGTTTTTCAGTTGTATGCTGGAACTGAGAAAAACTTTTAACCCCTAAGAAATATTATAAATAGATGCTGTCACACAGCAGTCATCACATGATGACTAAACCTGAATCTGAACAATCAAAAATGAAATTATCCTCCCAGTTCATCCGTGAGCTCGGTACTTACCACCAAGAGCCTAAAGTTACCTACTGCAGACAGCTGGGACAAAAACAATTGCACATCAGTTTCGGCACAACGCTGACTTCTTGCAGAAGCCAGCAGCACGGAGGCCCTTCCAGACAGGTACGTGGTAGGCACAGTTTGAAAAATCCCCTTGATCTAGTTGGTAGGAATGATGGACACCACAGAGCACAACACCGATTAAGTCGCTCAGGACTTGCCCTGCATCTTTGAGCAGAGCTTTAACTCAGCAGTGACATTATCTCACTCTCCACACCACACAGCAGCGACTGTGGCAGAGGCACGCTCAGAGCCACGTTCCTCAGAGAGGTTTTTCCCTCGAAGAAGGGACGAAGGCCTGTCTTAGGATTCAGGGCGCTTCACCACAGTGTCGAGCTTCACAGAGCGGATAAGAGCGATAAGCGGGTAAGATGAGACCTAGCGAAGGTCGCTCGATGGAATGGGGCAAAAGTAAATTATTCATACTTCTTAGAACAAAACAACGGCCCAGGCTTCAACAGACTTGTAACTTGAGCTATGGAGCTGCTGCTTTGCACCTTACCTGAAATTCATTAGCCTCTCCTTAGCTACCATCGACTACAGAGGTTGTAAGGCACAAGCCTGCTCTGTTAAAGAAAGAACTGCTTAACCTCTCCTCCCCATGAATGCGCACACAAGATCATTGCAAATTTGTCAATATGTAGGCACCCTGGGAATCCAAGGAGCCAGAAAGCCTTCTACAGCTCACTGGCACAAATGCCAGAAGATCTCAAAGCAACTCTTTTATTCTTCCAAACTGTATCAGCAGAGTGTGGGTGAATTCCCACACTACATAATTTTATTCTCTATCAATAGGAATTTTCGTTAGCATCTAGTTATTCTGCAGAAGAACGGCCACTTTATATATTGATTAATGAAATTAAATTAATGAAAAATGAAAATATTACCCACGTGGCAGCACTTTTTTTTTTTTCTGAGACGGGCAAGAAATTGGAGAGAAGACGCATCAGTGGAACGCAATGTTGCTTTCAACTACTCTCCAAACAGTCTGCATATTAACTCAGCATTATCCCAGACTTTAAGGTGACAAAAATGTTCAGAATATACAACTTCTGTTTCTGGCCTTGGGCTATAAGCACTAAGTGCCATTTCCCCAGCAACTTTAAATTCTGTGTTCAAAATTTTCAAAAATATTCTGTTAACTGAATACGCTTATCTAAGGCTGAGGTAACAGAAAACCTTCTACTTTTGTTGCTGTTTCCAACTTTGACACACTTTAAACACCCCATCTTAACTAACTTTAGTGTTTTATTTCTTAAGAGAACTGTTTCAACCCAAAACTTTTTGTATGGCTTTTTATTAGTATTTTTGTTTCCTTCTTTCTTTCCTTACCTTGTTTGACTACTTCAGGGTAGGTTTCATCTGAGGTTTTTGGCCCGGACATTGTGTTTACAGTATTACAGCTTATAATACTACCTAAGGCTCAAAAAAATTGACAATATTTTTCTCTTTGTCAATTATGCATATACTTTTCCTGGAATAATATATGTACCAATAGAGTATATTTGAATTAGTTTCTTGGCATTATGGCTACTTGCTATTAAGCAAAGGATGAACATCAAAATTAATCATTCTAGAAACAGCTGGAGAGCAAAAGTTCCCTCACCATCCCCTGGGGCTCTGCTCTGCACCATTAATCTCTTCCATAATCAGCACTTACTCTATACACAGAAGCTCCGATGCAGAATATGGATTAGAAATCTGTACTGTGGCATCAGCAGAGGAAAGCTTTGCCGCAGAATGATTTGATGCTAATTTCTAAGGTCAGCTTCATTTCAAAGATTGGATTTTCATTTTTTTTTTCATATTCATGTTACCAAAGGTCTTTTTCAAGTTCATTCTCTGCCACTCAACCTGCTCTCCACTCTTATGGCCAGCACTTTTCATGTCACTATCTCACAGTGCCTGCTGGACTGCTCGATTTAAAAATGCACAGCATCTGTAAGAGCGGGTATTCATCATTATTCAAGTTTACAGACAAAAAGGTGGAGCTACTCAGAAGGTAAGTGACTTGTCTGGTGCCACACATCAAACGACAGAGGCAACTTAGGAATTTTAAAGTGCAGATCTGTGCTTTTTTCCACTAGAACAACACTTCTATTGTACTTTGTGAGGTAAATATCTTAGCCTCCATCCATAGCACAAGTAAGGAAAACAGTCAGCCACATCTCCTTAGATGTTTGACAAGAACTGATAGTTATCTCTGTGACTGGCTTTCACAGTCACAGTCATTATGTTCTCTTCAGTATTTTACATTTAAAATGCCTGAGAGGTTACTCAGCCAAGCTTTTTCACAAAAAGAGACAATTAACAATTGTTTTTCCACAGCCTTACTTACATTAAGGCCAGAGGGTCATGCATTTAAAAGATCTCAATGAGCTTAAAAAAATCCCGAACTATCAGAGAAAAATAATAAGAATAAATGATTAAATACATATACTTAAATACAGATTAGCTCAGAGTTAAGTCCTCTGTTCGTAATTTTAAATAAAAAATCCAAAACAGAACAATTTACAAATGAAAGTTAGAGGGCAGATCTGTGTGAATTTTAAGATTGTGAGGATCACTGACATTGTATTTTTGAACATATTCACCACAGTACAGTTTTATCATCTTCTTTGCTATTTAACTTTAACAACAGTGCGTTCACTTACCTAGTTTCTGTATCTGCATTCGGATTATTGCTGTGTATTTCTCTGCCTTCAAATGAAATAATTCTTAATCCCGTGTCCAACTTCTGCAAGTTACTATTGCTCACATAGCACAGAAATTGTAAAAAGGGAAAAAGATCTCTTAAGACTGACATCGTGCAGTGTTTGAGGACTACAACCATCAACAGCTAAGATTTAACGCAATAAACCTCTGTGGTTTAGGAATGGTCAGAGTAGACTAATTTTAGCCCTGAACTAGAGTTACTCTAGCCTTGCTATAGGTAACTGCATAATTAATCTTGTCTCATCTTTTTTTTTTTTTTTGATACTTAAATATGCAGAAGACTATGTTGGTATGACAAGTTAGCTTTTTTGTTGCTATTTTGTATGTTTCCCAAGGCTTTGAAAGAGAAATTGGCTTCCCATACAAAGATGCTTCTTTATAGAAAAATTTCTTCTTGTTCAAAACCAAATTGGTTTTAATTCCCACAATGGAAGATGACCAAATATTACAAGATGACACACTCCCACTGTGCACGTGGATTTAGGAAAAAGCTGAGCAGCAAGCTAACAAAAAACTAAGCCCTAAGACCTTCAGTTAAAACAGCCTCTAAAGAGGATTGGATTCAGCTACATCAAATCCTCTGCACAAACACCAGACAGGTTCTGAAGGAAAACCTTTTGAAACGGCCAAACATACTGCATGAAATCCAAATGTGTCAAGAACTGTAAGAAAATAGAGAAAAAAGAACTGCATGACATTCCAATTTAACATCTGACGTATAAGGTGTATTACCAAATACGTGATGTACTCTAGCCTGCACTCAGTGGGAGTCAAGCATGCATTTAAGAGCTTTGCTGAACTGGGTCTGGAAAGTCTAACAAAGTGAATCAGGTTTATGGAAGAGTTAAGTACTTATACAGGAGCTTCTCCACCAACATCTGCGTTTAAGCCAATCCTTAACGCACTTATTATCATCCCCGTGTTTCATTTAAGTTCTTCCCCGCCCCCCCCCCCAAGTTTCCCAAGACAATCAAATTTTGCAAAAAGTCCCGTTTCAGAAATTTTATTTCTCTTCCCAAATATAAAATGCTCTGACTACTTCTGTAGCTACCGTATGAATGTGAAATGACTTTTGCCAAAGAGAGTGGAGAAGACTGCAAGTAGCTGAGTAACACCTCTAAGCGTGTCACCGCTCTTTAGCCAAGCCATGTGAATTAACCACATTCAAGCTCCTACCTAAGATGCAATTGCAAAACATACTTTGGTATCTAAGCCACCATAGAGAGGCAGCATATTTGAATTTCTGCTGACAACAGGGTAGGATCAGACAAGATCATTTTACAAGATCCAACGGTGTGGCTCTTCAGGCAGCAGTAACTAGGTCATTTACAACCATCTGTTCTTAGCCCCAGTCCCCCTGCAGTCATCACCGAAGTGTGCACTAATTAATTTTCACCTGCTAATCAGTGGAGACACCTCTGAAACTAATAAATCACCCAGTTTCAGTCAACAGCTTCTGGACTCCTGTGGGTGGCATTTCCGTGAGATTTTATTACCGATAAAACATTTTCTCTGAAAGGAGATCCCCACAAGGCTTCTGACCTGCTCAGTGTACAACAGCCCCGTGAAAGAATAATGTACTCATCTGATTCTTCAGGCAAAGAACAGAGGTTCTGATGATTGCCTCCAAATCTTCAACAAAGTATTTAGGCACCTTGTTGATTTTGATACGAGGAGTTAGGCATCAAAATGCTTAGAGATATGGACTTAAAAGACCTGCTTGAGGTCTCACAGGAAGTCCCTGAGGGAGCAGGCGACTGAATCACGTTTTCCCAAGTCCTCGGTAAGCCCTCCAACCACTGCAACATCTTTCCCTTACCATGTAGCTTTAAATAGGGTGAGCAGCTTACTACAGTGCCACTAAAGCGTTACCTTAAACTGTGAGAAGATTAATACAAAGCTCCAAACCAGAATGGTTATATTTCATTTGTTCTGAAGACTGATAAAGCAAAACTGTTAATACCATATGCTCTTCAAACCTACCAGCACTAACTAGTGGCACGACTTACACTGAACTTTGGGTTTTCTTACGTACATGTTTTCCATGTATACATCTATTATTCCTTTTATGAGTTAAAAAAACCCAATCACATTCTTCAAATGAACTGATTTTAGCTTTGTGGAATGATCCTGCTTTTAAAAAGAAAAGTTTACCATTATCACAGTAGTGTTACTTTGGCTTTGTAGGTACTGCAAAAGGAGCCAGAGGACATACTCGTGTACAGAAATATTGAAAATAAACTATCAGTAGACCCGTGAAAGCTGCTCAATGAGAAACAAATGGCAAGAGGTTTTGATCTAGTTTCTATACCGCTGGTCACGATTCTGTATCGCAGTACCTCATGTAGAGCTCAGAGAAGTACGATTTGTAAGGTGGGAACAGTGCGCGGCATTCATGCTTAGTCCACACGAAATAAGGTCAAAGTAACAGCTCACAGAAACTATTTTTCACTCTCACGAGCACATTACAAGTTTGAGCCGTAGCTAGTCAAGTAGGACCGCTCATAAATTGTAGCAAGGACAGTTCCTGCCCAAATTCCCCATATGCAGTATTGTCACAGTGACTGAATATGGTTGTCAGCTCACCTGTACTCAGCTGCAGCAAATCAATAACGTATTTGCAACCCTATCAGTGAGGATTAGGCATAATTCTAAGGGATATATTCTGTAATCTCTGCTTTTCAAGACGTATGACAACTACATAATACAGCAGAAGCAAAGGAACCAGAAAATTACATCCTTAGAGGCTGATTTTTTGGTTAGAGGGTAGCAGCTGGTGCATCACGTTCTCAGGCTTGCAGCTGATGCTCCAAGGGTGCGGCCAGGCATCTTCATGCTGTCGGTCACAGGGTCGCGGTCTAAAGGCCACAGTGCCATGCAGGTAAGACATGAAAATGCACTATGCCCTGGGTCCAACTATGGTGAAGTTCAAAACCCCGATCCCAATTCAAATCAAATTGCCTCGTCTTTAGGAAAAGCAGAGGTCATCCCTGGGTGTATATTAAAAATACCCTTTTTTGGTGCACAGATTTTTTTGCGCAGTTGGGCACAACTGAAAAAGAAAGAATAAACATACCTATGAACATTTCTGTGATGCGAATTGCGCACGTGAAGAGGAAGGAGCAGAGCAGTCAGCACGGGAACTCTGGCTTTGATCTAGACCTGCACCTGCGCACTGTGTATGAGACCGCGGTCGCTGGAGACTTACTTCTCCACTCTTCCCTTTTCTCCCGGCAACGTGCTAGAAGTGGCAACTCAAACACCGTGCCTGACTTTGTTTAAGCATTGATTAAAACACGTGTGGGAGGGAGAAGGGTCAAGGGCAGGTCATTCACAGCTCTTAATATTGGGTTTAGTTCACCCAAGTTTTCGGTTTACTTTTAAGCTACAACGCAGAGAGCGCTAGCAGTATATGCAGAAGAGCAACGGGCTGTGAGCTCTAGCATGACTCTACCCTACTTTGCAAGAGGACCAGACCACTGAGAGCAAGGCAAGACACAACATTTTGCTGAAGCCGGCTGTCAGCCTCACATTCTCTTCTCTTCTTTCTCAACATGCAACTTCGGTTTTTAAGCTTTTTGTGTGTGCTATGAGACATGCATAAATAAAAATGAGTGTTAACAGGTAATTATCACAGCGATTGTGATATCCTTATGTAAGTACCTCAACAAATCAAGGGAAGCTTTTCCTTTTGGAGACAGAACATGTAGTGAAGAATATGGAAATTGCCTATATAATGCTGCCACAGGGATGCCTCTCGAATCATTTTATCAGCAAAAAGGAAGCAATGTCTGCTGGTAACAGCTAAAGATCACGTTCTAATTTTAGCAGTTGCAGTTAACTCATTCCCAATGGAGTTGCACTTACCGTGAGAAGGTTTCTAACTGCTTCAGCACTGAAAGGAAACAAGCATCGAGTCATTCAACTGCAGTTCTATATGCAAATACGCTTTTTGGCCCATGAAGGGAAAGCGTATGGAATCTGCTGCTATAACCCGTTCAGCCAAACATTTCCACACATTTCTTATAATGCAAATGCTGAAAAAAAAATTTTTCATTTTCAACACAGTGTTTTAGCTGTCCCTATACAAGTATGATCATTAGCATGCACGTGCATTCTGTTACGGACAGAGCATGTGTATAGGAACTGTATGCACACTGCATACCTAGAATTGGTAAGAGAAGTTTTAATCAACAGATACATTTCCCTTGACATCCAACAGCTTTGTTACTGATTTTTTATAGGTTATGATTATGTCTTATATAACTCAACATATATTAAGCTGATAGATTACATTTTTATTAAACTTCTGCAGACCGTAACATGAACTGTCCCATGTTTTCAATTAACTCCCAGAATGGTGATTCAGTATGAAGAATTTAATTTCACACAATATAGTCATTTTCTGCATGAACCTCTGACAGAGTCCACAATAGAATCTACCTCACAGCTAGTCAACAAAATGGGAATAAACCCCAAAAAGCTTCCCTATAGCAAGGGTGATTTAGTACAATGTCCTGAATAAAATTCTTTTATAGTTAGGAGACGTTTGGTTGATCCTAGCAGAATCCTAGCAGCTAATATAAAAGTTTATTAAAAAGAAATAAGGAGACTCCCTTGGTGAGCAGTGATAAACATAAGACTCTTTAAAGAGTGATTTTTCAATGAATTATGTAAACAGATTTGCACTTTAGAATAAAATCTTGAGCAAGTTATTTCGCGGGAGAGAATGAGAATTCCTTTTTCATTCAAAAAGGGTAAGAATAAAGAAAAAGACAAAAATGCAAAATCCAGCAAAGCTCAACATAAAATTATGATGTAATATCAAAGTAAGTGTTCCTGAACTGTAACCTGGTTTTTCTGCCTAGATTAATCCCCACTGTGAGCCTGTGACTGAACAGAGGCGTGGAAATCCCAGGTGAGCTGGACTCATACATCAAGAAGGTTTTTGAATGGAGAGCACAGCTTGTCACTATGGATTAAACAGCCTGGGGACCTCTATATTTATTGGCAAAGTTCACTGAGCGTGCCCATAGGTATATGGGAAGGGGATCTACACACATATATAAATATCTCAGTCAAGAAATTCATACGGTGATTCATTCGTGGCACTAATACGTAGGTAGATGCAAACCCACTCTGTCCCTTCCCCAAACTGGCCTGGGGCTGTAACGACTGGGGCTCAGCACGGTGCTAATGCACAGCCCAGCTTTGCAGAGTCCTCTGGGCTTGGAGAGAGGGGAATACAAATGGGAATTATGCTGGCATTTTTCCCTAGATGTGCAGATACTGATACACGCCAGGGAAGGAAATAGCATTCAAATAGCTACAGCTTTAAAAAAAAAAAAAACAAAACTGAAATGTATGAGGATGCACATTACAACTGACATAAAGTACATTCCTGTCCTACTCTGAAGAGCAGATTCCTAAAACATGTTGAACTCCAGATGTAAACTTCAGTCTTTTTGTTTCAATGGCACATGTGCTCACACTAAATTTTAAGCGTACCCGCAGGCACTGTTGAACTGTGGCCTGAACGAAGAGCGGAGGGCACTGCCCTAAAATTCAAAGGTAACTCCAGCGGCTACCTTGGAAAGCTTAGATGATATAAAATTTCCACAATTATTTTCACCGCTCTGAATATTTAGCTCCCTACTCATGCACTGCTACAAGTAACTTGAATCTGCGAGCAATTAGATGTACAATCATTATCTTTACAGAGATATGACTGCTGCTTAAATTCTGAGGGGGAAGGATGATGATAATTTCTTTAAAAGTATCCTCTAAATGGAGCTATGGGCATAAATACATATATTCACCTCATCTATTGATGGATAATAAAATTTAGAATGCTCATGCGCATCTTTGGCTTGGTTAGCATGAAACAGACTGGCATCTCATTCAGTTTAGCAGCAATAATATTACTTTTTTTTCTCAGAAAAAATCAACCAACTATTGTAGTATAATTTTTTTAGCTAAATGTCTGAGAAAAATTACCCTCTAGACTCCCTACCTGATGTTTTATAGAAATATGCATTTTAAACCTTAATTCACTGCACAAACCAAAATATTTTAGCATGGAGAAATGAAAATTGTTACGAACTGTTGCAAAAAACCATCATACTAAAAAATATTTTCCCTTTTGCAGGCTGTAATTATACCGAGTAATATTTTTCCTTCGGCTGTAATTAGCACGTGTCTGTCTTACATGTGTTTTTAATGAACAAACACACCTGATAAAACAGACAGGATCCTGATGCAGCATGAAACAAGTGCCCTAAAGAACAAGTTGTTACCTTAACTCAAATGGGGTGATTATTTCTGAGCTGAGTGTTCTAACATATTTAAATACCCAATGGCTGCCAACTGGCAACTGATTTCTTTTTTTTTTTTTATTTCATTCCATGGCAGGACCGGGTAAATTCTATGTTGCTTTTTCACAAACGTCTCCCCCCTAGATATCTCTTCCCGTGCAATTACATTGCATTAAAGTCTGTCATGGCCATGCTTAGCTACACGAACTCCTATCACCAGAGAGGCTGGCTGTCAGGGACAAGCTCTGCTCCCCCAAAGAGCAGAGCATTTAAGTGTCACCTTGGGCATCAGTGCATTCCTAGCAGCAAAACGGGGCAGTGCTTTCCACTTTGAGCCGTAAAGGTCAGAGGCAAGTGACAGTCCAGAGGAGAACAAGCTACACTTCTTCTAAATAGTCTGGGTGTAAAGGTGGAGGGAACCAAAGGATCAAAGGAAGAAGTTAGAATGGAGAAAGCACACCTGAGGTATGGAAGAAATCAACAGGGATGGGATGGGGATGAGGGGACGCGGGGGAGGAAGGAAGAACCCTGAGAGAGAGAAGGAAGAGAGCTCATGTGAAATGGAGTTTCAAAGGATAAAAAGTTGCTGTCTCCCATTAGTTACAGTTTTGAAGATTAATGTGAGTGAGGCACCAGTACTCCGTGTGTGTTTCGCTATCGGGAAGGAAGGTGCACGCAGACGTACTGGCATCAAACCTACAGCGTTAGCTTTTGTCAGACTGGGAACGGCTGTACTGGGGGGGTCATTCCCTGCTGTGCTGCTTCAGCAGCGGCCGGAGCGACCAGAGTACGGATGAGGTCTAACCACCCTATGCTCCCCACACCAGGAGATTTCAAACATTACTCTTCAAACTTACAATGATTTGGAGCAGCGCAGCAGACACAGAGCCCTGAGGACTGAGCCCCTTGTTTACCCCCCACCGTGGGTGCAGGGGTCGGGGAGGCAGTGCAAGTTCTGCCTTGCTGCCTGGCCCAGGTATGGCATCCGCAGCCATGGGAGCAAGGAGGGAGGTTTCCTAGGATGGGAACAGGCAGGGCTATCACGGATGAGTAATTCGCAAATGCAGGACTCATCTCACCATACTTTGATCACCTAGAATTTAAACAACTACTCTAGGCTAGTTGTCTGGGCTACCTCTGAGATCAGTGGGGAGAGACAAACACTGTCAGTCAGCGTGGGACTTGCCTCACCCTTTGACAGGCACTTCTCTATAATAATTGAAAAAAAATGTTGAAAATTCTAAAACTTCAAAAGGTTCCCAGTCTCACTTTGAGGGTATAATCCCTAGGGATTTATTTGATACTACTACACTCGTTGCATCAAACAACTCTCAAAATAGCGTATGCTATTAACCCGGGCTAGACATCAGAAGCCTAAGAGCTCACCATACTCCTACCACTCTCTCTGAATTGTCGCATTCCTCATAGAAAAAAAAAATGAAGCACTGTATTTAATTGATCTTGAAATAATCACCAAATTATCACATACTAGCATTTTGACATCCCCAGCTGCATCTACCAGAATCAGGTCTAAATACGCACATTTTCATTGGTTAGCTCTATATTTACCACTGTTCTTTCTCTTCCTTCATTTTATTATTTACATTTTTGTTCAACTACCAGCTTTTCTAGGCTTGTGAAATTATCACAGAAGTGAGAGGCAGTCTGATGTGACTTGCTGTAATATTCCCCTTGCTTAAGCAAGATTTTAAAGGTTTTTAAATAACAGGCTCAGCAACCACAGCTTACAAAAATAGACTGCAACTTCTTGTCTTAGTATGAATTAAATCAGAGAATGGCCAGATCTTAACAGGGGAAGAAAAGAACAGAGGAACCTCCAGAAAACTAGTGACTCTTCTGTGATATCAAGCTCTACTGGGAAAAGCAAAAGCCCGTTAAATTTTACCAATTAATTTGTAAATGAAAGACTGAAAAAGATTATCATCTTAGTTGGTTTTAAAGGAAATGAATTTCTAGTCTAGAAAGGATGCCATCTGCTGTATATTCCTCTATTGTGTGACATACAATTTTCAAGTTCTGAAAATTTTAGAGTATAACCTACATTGTGGATGCATTTACATTTTGCTGAACGGTCGGAGGTGCCTTAAACTTCATTGTATATGAACTACAATTAGTACCAATTAAAAAGTTACAATCTTTGCCACAGAGAAGCAGCCCTGATTGAACAAGCTTTATTAGTGAATTACTGATAATATTAGTATGCAAGAGATGCAGACTTGGGTGTATGTTTTGATGTAACATTGCTCTTCACTGTAACACAATCTCAAATAATAATGTCAAAAACTGTTCTGCAAACAGCGAATCAATAACACGTATGCAGTGAAGCCTCATTCCCTGCTTCGGTTTCATTTCTCTTACCTGGTCTCTTCTGTAGCTATAAAGAAACCATCATCTGAAGCATCAAGCCAATTTTGCCTCTGTCTCTTGATCACTGGAATGGTGCTTGTCTTAATGGCACTTGCACTGGCCTGCAAGGCCTTACCATTAGTCATGTGAACATGGGGAGCAGCATGCTGAAATCATAACAAAAAAAAAATGGGAAAGATATTTGCCTGAGAATAAGCATAAGTCTGTTCACTGATTTGCCTGTAAATTGCAGCCTACACACAGCACCCTTCTCAAAAAACAGCTAGTCTTCCTCAGCCAGTACCTGGGGGTCAGGCAACAGCCCGTGCGCAGTAACGTGTTTTATCCACAGGTCCTAAAGCTCTTTAAAAAACTAAATGAACTATTGCTAATGCCATTTTATACAAAGAGAAACTGAGGGATGAATCAATGCCATGAACTAAGCAGTTCTGCAATAGAAACCCATTGATTTTAGGAGAGAATTCACATTTTCTGAGCAAAACCCCAGCAACCCAAGCAATGAGATACGAGTCTTGTTTTTTCATTGAAGTACGGCATTAATCTCATTTTTAAAAATCCATACTTCTCACTTCATAGGTCCTTACTCTGCCCATCTTTCTTTTTAAGTAAAAGTCAAGAATTATTCTTATTATTTAAGAATAAGACAAGTGGTTTGGTCCTGCCACTAACCTAAATGGAAGTAGGGTAACCAAGGTTTATATCGCATTGATGGTGCCCCGGTTCTAAGCTTTACTCACCAGTCGTATTAGAGCTGACTGCAATATGTCTGCATTCATTTTAATGCAGATAACATTAAAGATAAAACGATGCATTAGTTGTCCACTAAACATTTAACTAGAATAACTGTGCAACAAGAGAGCAAGTACTCAGATTGAATGAGAGAATCTACCTTCAAAGATATGCAAAGGAGAGAGTGAAAATAATGTTTTCTATATTGTCTATAGGCAACATTTTTGAAGACTATCCCATTACAAATATATTAATTTTTGAAATTTGAACCTTGTTTCCCACATCATTGATTAGCAGCAGGACTAACTAATAACACTATTTGATTAAAAGATAGGATCAAAGACATTATAGGAAGATGAAAGTTTGCTTACTTTCTCTCACACGGATTCAACGTCATGTTTTCTTAGGAAGAAGTACTGTTTTCATGGTGACATAACACCAGTATTCCACATCACTGATGGCATTTTTGTAATATCCCTAAAATGTGCACAATGCTGCACGTTCCTGGGAGTACCCTCTAATTAGGGGACCAATTCCACAGTCACTGAGTAAGGAAGGGGCTGGTAGCACCCAAAAGGACTAGCAGAACAGAACACAAAACTGATCTCTTAATCACGTCATAAAAACATAACAGCGGAAAATGATGAACAAGGGCCTCATTTCTACTGCACAATCCTTACGCTCATATTCAATGCACTACATTCACATTATGCTACAACTTTCAACACACCTCGATTTATACCATTTCCTCCCTCCCGTATGACAAATTTTATGCATTTGACAAAGAATTCCATTGTTCATTATTTTAGTGCAAATAACTGTACAGTCTCCTCTATGATTCCTTAGATCTGATGTAACAAAACTAAATAAGAACAAAAAGAGCAACAAGACATCAAATCTGAGTGACTCACAGATCACTCTTTCTTAGAGCTAAACTGTTTCCCTTTATCTTAGAAACAAATCAGGCTTACGGTGAATTTAGTTGCTGTTGCACATAGTTAGGGCTGTAAATCTATCTTTGTAGTCCCTCTAAATGTTTGCCTAAATTTTTCCATTTTTTTATTCAGTGTCCAGATTGCGGTTTTGTTTTCACTTTTTTGTGTGTGTGTTGGCTTTGGTGGGTAGGAAGTAGTAAAGGACATGCTACTAGAAGTAATTCAATTGTTATTTAGAATAAATTCATGATAAAATACATAGCTTGGATGAAATTAGAAATTCATGAAAGTACTTGACTGATGATCTCTTAGTGTATGCAATGCGGATAGTGCTTAAAAAGTGACTAGGAATTCATGCATGGCAAATGCTGCCATACACCAAATTTCACAGTACATCCAACCTAACTATTTTCATCTGGCAATGGACAGTGCCGTACACTACAGAGGAACATTCCAAGGCTCAAAGGGCAATTTTTTGCTGTGCTTCCCTGGTCAGAAATAGGTTTAAGTTATCAAACACAACTTTTCTACTATACCACTTTACTCAAGACAGCATGCACGGGCAAAAAATGTACAAGGTACAAAAAGCGCATTTCCTATGGCATAAACTCTGAGTTAAGCCTCATGAAAAAAAACTATCATTGTTTTTCATAATACTTTTTTCCCTGGCAGAGATGGACGTCATTACTAGTTCTGAAATTCTGTTTTGTCTGCTTTTATTAGACCCTAACTCTTATTCCAGGCAAGAGATAGCATTCCAGAAATTAGGGCACGGATTACAACACAATCTAATTTCTGTCGCATCATATTCGTTAGCATTTTCTCTTTTATTTTCCTTCTCCCTGAGTCCTTTCAAGCTTTTTGAAGAAATTAATTACATTTCACTGAACGACAAGAGAAAATAACATCATTGTTATCCAGTCTGTGTGCTAGGGACCCACATTATCTTTAATTTCTAGTTAAAACAACTGAAGTTCTCGAACAATTTAGGAGTAGAAAATGACTTCATTGGTCCCTCACAAAAAATATATTTATCACAGCGTATAAAAATGAGCGTTCGGTGCCACTGTCATACTAATATCGACACCAAGAGCAAAATAAACTTGCATATAAAGTACTTGTTAAATGCTTTCTTAATTTTTCTTTTTTCCCCCTCTATCACACAGCTGTGCTGGGAAGCTTATAAAAGCCTCAGGAATACTACCTGTACTGCCACGGAAGTCCTATTCATTCAAAAACCCTGCATGCAAAAAGCTCCAATAATTTCATCATAACATTGTCATGTGCAATTAGCAGCTGGCATTTTGATTTTGACTGTGTACATCACTAATAAGCTGTGCTGTGATTTTCCAACAAAACCACTGTCTGCATACCAGCGGCAAGTCGCAGAGGCTAAGGGTGCTCTGGTTCAGGCCACGCTATGTCCAATAAAGAACACAAAATATTTAAATCAGCCCAGAGTTATCTGGGAAGACCATCGCCTGCTGAACAGGAGGTCTCCGTGCTGCAGACTGAACACATCCTCAGGGACCTCTGAGACCAAAGGCAATTTTTTCAAGCTCTTCCGCAATCAGGAGTTTATGGGATGACCATTTGTTATAATGTCTTCAGAGCTTCACCTGTCCCCTGCTAAAACATATCTCTGTAGGTACCATTCGCAGGTATTTCACTCACAGATTCAATTTTTGAGAGCTGCAGGGGCATGAATTTGCCATTTGCATACACAAATATTCATTTCCCAGTGAGCAACTGAGCCACCTCCAACGTTCAATGAACGCAGTACTCCCTTTGATGAAGCAGCTGTATGAGAATGTGTTCCTCTCTGCCAAGTCTTCTGGAAGCAGCAGCACTCATTCAATCAGTTACTAATTCAGTCAGTTGCTTAACTGTAAATACAGATCTTTCACTACAAGGTGCACCAGGCATAAAGCTTTGCTGTGTCTGAGAGACAGAGGAATTAGCTGTATAGCATCACTATAGACATGAAATGTGCTGAGGGGGCAGCTACCAGTCCAACCAAATTTGGATACTATTCCAAAGACACCTACAAAGATACTCCACAAACACCTTATGTTAAAGCGGCGACTTAAGACAGCATCTTTATTACGGAGGGCAAATCTCCTATCCTCACTAGGTCCCAGAGGAATTTCAAGCACAAAGATACGAAGATGCGTGTTGGAAAGTCAAGGGAGGAGTCCTGTACAAATTCAGAAACAGGACTCAAACTCCAAATCACAGCTGATGTTCCTGTCTATAAGCTTCTCCTCTTGTACCGGGATATAAATGGCCAAGGATTGAAAGCCACTGAAGAGTCTGAAAAGGCATCCAGCTTTGAAATAAATACATAACACCAACAGGCATTCTAAGTGAATTCACTAACAGTGAATGTTTGTGCTGTGGCTGAAAGAATGTTTAAATGGATATCATAAATTCCTACACGGACTTGAATTTATGATCTCTTAAATTCTTCCCCATCCTTTCAAAAAGGAAAAGAGTCCCATTGCCTTAAATTAGTAGTTTTAAAATTTTTGTCGCATCTTTAAACAAAAAATCAAATCAAAACAAACAGAGCAAAAGCAGCTCACTACACGGAGAAAAAAAAAATTCACTAGAAGAAATCAGGTAAGCTCAGATGACTGGTAATAAACCATATTAATTGGTTCAGTATCTTTTGTATTGACCTAATTGCACAGGATATAGTGTAAAACAAGTGTAGAATTATGTGAAGTTTAAATCAGGTATCGATTCTGTTTTGCCACACCTGGAGTGCTCTTACTTGCAAAGGCATTAGTATTACACCTCTAATAATCATCAAGGTTTGGGGCTGGTTTAGTTTACTTATTTATAGAGATTTGAGATGAATGCAAAAATTATAAAGCACAGTCTCCACGCAGAATGGAGTTGCAAACATTGATAGTAGCATGCAGGCACACATTCATTTTGGGTATAGAATCTCATTTAAGAAACCTGAAGGCTATTAAAAAAAAAAAAAAAGATTTACAAACAACCGATCATATACAAGAAATCAATCAAATGGTCAAAACAAGTATTCCTTTTGAACGTCCCGATTTGCTATCAAACCTTTCACAAAACACCTAGCACAGATACGATGCTGAAAATCCAAGTCAATGACTTTTCTGTGCAAAGGAAAAAGAAAAGAAAAAAAAAAAGATGACAGTTGACTTCCCAAAGCATCTGGGCTGTAATACTAGAATTTTTACAGCCTCTGTATTTCATGGAAGTTGCACAAAAGCTGAATAAACCATGTCTTTAAAAGCAGCATTTTAAAGTAAATATTTATTTAGAGAAATCAGCGATGAAAGACTAAGCTAGGTGGCTATCCACAGAATAACAGGAAATTTGCTTTATAGTTAAAACATAGAAGGTCCCCTCCCCGCTTCCCCAGACCCTTAAAAAATTCCCTAGTTTTTCGTTTTTACAAACAAGAATCTGAAACAAAAAATAGGGAGCCATCACTGTATTTAAATACAGAAGAAGGATTCTTCTAATGTTCTCTGAAAAATGCACTTCTTTTTCCTTAGCAAAGTACACTCTATTCCTCACTGGCTTTGATTTTAACACAAATCTGAATCTTCAGGGACAACATCAGATTTAATGCCTTCCTTAAGTTATTCCACCACCTATAAATGCAACTTAAAAGGAGTTCAAACAGTTCACATTGGTAAGACAAAAGCTTTTTTACATCAAAGCATCTGAGGCAGCGTACAGATTTGCTGCTATACCTCTATGACTAAAGATCATGCTGTAACTTTTTATCTTTTACACTACCAACCATAATCAGTCAGAAAAAGGGGACTTCATTTCCGAGTAATTATTAATTGCAGTAGTCATTCAAAAATGGATCTCGGCAGTTCTGCTTTACTATGTCTGTACCGAATAGATAATCTCATACTGTTTCTAATGCAAGGCATAGTATACTTTCTGGCTTTACTGATATATTCTACCCACTCATTGGAGAGTAAGAAATTTTCCATTACACATTCAGTTATGCTTCAATTACAGAGAATAGTGGACATCTTGTTATAACCTTTCCACGCTAAACAGAATACTTATTTTTTAATTGTACTTTTACTTATTAAAATGCAATGGATGATTACTACACACTGACTTCAGAACATTAGTCTGAGGGGTCTGAGTTGTCAGCAGAGAGGTCTGGAGAGGTTTACAACACATGAACCTCAAGAATTCAAGTCTCTTTGACCATGTTTTGGTGTGAGGACACATTTACATACACAAAACCCTCGTTTCTTTGGGTCAGTTTTTAGAGCTGTTTTGATACATTAATAGAAAAGAGATAAAAAATGTGTTCTCTTCAGACTAAAATTAATAGGAAAAAAACAAACAAAAGGGAAATGAAGAGTGAAGTTTTCACCAGCTTCAGCATTAACCTCTAGCTCTTTTCCTGACACCAATGCGGAATTGGTAAAACATTGAAAAATTTTTCGGTCTCTTCACTTGAATAACTAAGCCTCTTATCTTGAAATGAGTCTAGTTAAACCAAAGTCATGACAAACAAGGATTATATCACATCCAGTAGAAAACAGAGACATCAGTTTTCCCAGACGTATCTCTAGCATTTTGAAATTTTGTGATCTGCAGTCCTTACCTATTTATTATCCATTTGCACTGGATTATTAATGACTATTGATGATAAAGGCAATGAACTGTATTTACCCTTTGTCCCCTGTTGAATCAAGTATCTGCATGGGAATTTACATGTCCCACAAATGCTGTACATACAGAAGAGGTAATAAGCTTGAAGGGACACCCTGAATGAAGGCTGTAGGAATGAAAACAAGCAAGCTCACATCATGTTTTGTGGGGTTTTACTCTAAAATTTCAAAACTCGTCTCAAAAATCAGTCTTTTTTCTGAATGCAGATAGCCCTCCTCCCAGATATCTACAGGATACGCATGAATCATTCCCAGTCAGAGAAAGGTTTTCTTTACGTGAATTCTTGTTCAGTCCTTCTCTAACTTTTATTAGGAGTTTGAAACAGAAAGAGACTGAGAAAATTTCTCTCCCTGTAAAAGCCCCAGATAGATCTAAATCCATGACATTTTTAAGCATAAAACTTTCGAATCTCACTTTTGAAGATGTATCTCCATTTAAACATTTCTCTGTTTCTGGAACCCAAACTATCAAACTCGAGGTAAAGTCAGAAACCAGCCTCACAGGAAAGTGATGCAAGAAATTACTCAGTGCATGTTTTGAACTCTAAATGTGCTCCGGCACACGTGATACACATAGAATGCAAGAGATTTTACCAACATCAATTTGACAAAATCAAAAATCATTTAAACAAATAACACATAGAATTGTAACCGGCTTTTTCACCTGTTCAAACTGACAACACTGCTACTTCGTAAGCTATTCAACTTCACATTTTTTTTCCAAGATTTCCCATGAAATACGGTGGCAGACAGACTCATTTTATCTCTACAGTGATACTGGACTTTATAAAAAAAAAACACGCCAGCGGCTTAGGATACTACCATATCTACTTTACTTTCAAAGAAAAAATCATATCTATAGACAGATTGATACCAATAATCTCCACCATACTTACCATTATTGTTCTTGTTGTATGGCTGGATGATTCTGGAAAACAAAAGAAGCGCAGCGCATTAGAGTAATGTCTTCATCCATAAAAGCCCTATTTTCTGATGCTCACTCTGAAGGCTAAGATGCTACTGTACAGCTACAACAGCGAACATATCAGAAATACAGAGATTGGAAAGATTTCTCATGAAACAAGCAAGAGAATCATCACTGGTCCTGAAAATATATGGCACGATATAGTATGCAGTTAACTGCACTCATTCTCTTTGCTTAATTATGCTCTTCTGCAAGAAAATACAAAAATGGAACTAATTCATAATTCATGTTTCAAGAAGTGGTTTTTTACATTTTGCTTTTAACATATGGCATCATTTAACTCGGAGGATTAGCTCTGCAGAAAAAAAATACAAATAGTACCAGCATAACATCATTGCTATTCCCATTTGAAAAAGCTTTACAAAACTAGACAATCCTTTTTCTGAGAACTTTGAGATGGATCTCAGTTTGAAATTGAAAATATACATTGAGAAGTGTAAGATCCAGAAATCTTAATTATTCTCTCCTATATGATAAATGATGAGTCAGTCAACTGAACTCACATTTATATTTATATAAAATTGCTGAGGAATCATGACTAGGCCAATAGCTACCACAGTTCCTCGTGTTGTTTAAATTAAATTACATTTGCTTTTTTTCCCCCCTAAGGAAAGAAATGTCACCTTCTTTGGCTTTAAGACACTACAGTTGACATACTACAGCCGTATTCTTTTTTGAAGCAGTGTAAGTTCAGTAATTAAACATCCTCCTAACCAGTTAAAAATACTGCAAGAAAATTCATTGCTTATCTATAAGATGCAAGATGATGCTACTAGCAATGTCATAGACTTGCTCAACAATTTGGGTAAGACATCATATTGACATCATAGTGCACAGAGTTCTTAAGGAAGAGACATCTAGCAACACTACATGCAGTTCGGGGCAAAATGTACACAATTCTGCACGAATCGAATCAGCAGAGTCTCAGTTCTGCAAGTGAGGTAAATATATGATAATTACAACGAACCCATTCTTGCCCTGGTTCCAAATTGTCGTTCTTATGGGGGTCCCAACTGGCATCACTTAAAGAATTATCCAGGGGTTTTGTTATTAAAAATGGTATTAAAGAGATTAAAAGGACATGAGAAAGAACAGCTGCACATCTCTTTCTGAAAAAATTGTAATTACACGCGCAAACAGGTGTTTCTCTTTCATTTTGAGGAGTCATCTTAACCAGTCTGAAGGTATAGTTCAATCACTGAGAGAAACAAAGACAAACCATTTTAAACATCTCAAACTCTTTCAAAACTTCGATCTGATATTCAGCAGTAATTCTTGCATCTAGTTTACATTTACATTTGTCCAAGTCTTCATCATTAATCAAATCTAATTAAAAAGATTATATATCAATACAGGTATCAATAACTTCCCTTTGATAAAGGTTCTGTAATGTGAAAACCTACTTAAAGCCACCGATTTTTAGCTGTGAGCTCCTCTCCCAGACCCCTTTTCCTCTCTTTCTTAGCATAAAAAATATCATAAATAAAGATACATTGAGGTCACCAGTCCTCCTCCAGGCAAGTATTAAACTGGTAGTATAGAAATTAAACACTGTGACAGTCCACTGTTCCCTGATACCTAAATATAATTGGCACTGTTACAAAGTAAGAGAAGATCTCAGTAGAGTGAAGAACTCTGTAATCTTTTCAATTTTTATCTTCACAGTAAAGCTATTTTTGTTATTACAAGTTTATTTAATTTTTTGACATCTCAGTGAAATCACATTTCAGGACCTGAATGTTCCTGAGAAAACCCAGAGATTGCATTCATGGAGATAAAACCACCTGAATAACTCTTGGGACAAGGACTCTTTACATTTATAAGCCCAACTATCCAGAAAAAATAAACTCCAAGACCACAACTGCATTTCCTGAAGAATTCTCAACTTACGCAGAATTATCGGGTTAAACGAAAAGCATGGGGCTTCTTCTCTCTTGAAATATAGAGAAGATACATTACGCAGCACTTCTAGTCACCCTCAAAAAGATGGAAGTGAACGAACAAAAATCCATACTTTTTATACTCAGATAGTACAGTGATTAAATGTTCACTCTTACTCAGAGGTGCTATGCTTTTGGCATAGCTTTATATGCCAAACCTATAAAAAGTATGCTTAGCCATGATTCTCCCAAAATACTCAGTCACCCACTCAGTTACACAGACAACTGAGTGAAAGAGGGAACATCTCCCTAATTGGAACTGAGTGACAGACGAATGTACCTGGAGGCTGTTAAACAGCGTATTTTTGAAGAGTACTTCACAGACACTCTTAATGCAATGTCAACAGCTGTGAACTCCAGGATATTACCATATTGATAATTTTAATATTATTATATTATATATAATATATAATAATATTAACAAAACCAAGCAAAGAAGAGAAGAAAGACTGGTTATATTTGTCGAGTAATATCCCTGTTATCTCACAGAATAAAAACATTCTCAGTTTTTTGCGTATCATAGTTTTTATTGCTGTAGATACTGAAACGTCATCTAAGTTGCCAAAGATCTTTTAGAAAGACCTGAGTATATCCATAAACAAAAAGCTAGGGAAAGAACTGTTTAATAGGTAGACACAGGCAAAGATTCTAGGATCTAGCAAAGACTACTAATTCAGGTGCCGTTGTTACACAGTTTAAACTCTTACATACTCTGATACCCAAATATTCAGATTTTAGAACGGAGGAGACACTGATTTCTTCCAGCAAATAAGTACACCCTGATTTGGCAGGATTCCAACCAACGTTTATGCATGAACACACAACAGCCAATTCTATAGAAAGCTTTGCTTTTAATTAAGGCAACTAAGGAAGAAAGCTCTTGCTTTCAATTAAAAAGGCAGTAATGCGGCATTCAAAAAGGCACGTTTTAGGAAAGGTCTCCACACCAATGCAACCTCCAGTGCAGCTGGAGGACAACAGAGCTTATTCAAAAATGACAAATGTCTTGGTGTTCAACAGCATAGAAAACAAAACTTTGGATTTTCAGTATTATCCGCCAAGTTTTAGAACGCCTTAGGGAACTGAAACAATCAGGCTTGAATTTCAGTGAAACTGGCATCAGTGGACACTTGGTTTATACATGAGTTCTTACAGCAAATGATTTTGTGCAAGGCAGTAATCTGTACTTGCCCTTCTTCAGGAGAAAGGAAACTTCAGGATACAGAACCATTCTCCCCTTATGGCCGATAAAGTGCTAGTGAAGTGGAGTACTCCACTTCAACCAGAAATGCTCAGACAACATCACTAACAAGGGGTTTTGGTAATGGGATGCCAGTGAATTACACAACTTCAGTACCGACAAGATGTTTAGAAGTTTACTGTGGAGAAGCTGATGCACCAACGGCACAAACATCTTTCTACAACATATTTATTTGAATCAAAATAGAAATGAGTACGTTGTAAAAAGAAATTTCGTCATATTATAAGTTGCTTTATCAACCATAGTGATCAATCAAGTGTTTCTCCCTGTTTATGGGCACTGGGAGACTATAAAATTTCCCACTGTAAAACTATTTAAGGCTAAATCAGGAAAAGTCCACTGCTAAGGGATAGTGCCAGCTACAGAATTATTTCAAGTTTACATATTACTCACCAGTAACATTTTTTTTTTTCCTCCTTTAAGAATTCTTCAGGTCAGGACAGAAACCACATCCTTAGTAACACTTCAGTCCTTTTCCCGTCGTTCATGTGCTATGTTTAAATGTGCTATTCCACTGATAGGAAACTTAATTATCACCTTTCTCTTTTATATTAATAGAGTCATCAGTAATACTAGTGGGTGAAAGGTGCCTTTTTTCTAAACCTTCCATAATAAACATGCTTCAAGATAACATCATTTAGACATGTGGAAAAAATAAAGGTAGACAGGCAATAGCAGAGCTGTTTAATCTTAGTAACACTCACAGTTTATCGTGGTGCATGAGACTATAAAGAACCTTTTCACCCAGGATGGACCACCTTATGAAATATGCTGAGAAAGGAAGACTTTTTCATTATTTCTTCTCCACTTCAGTTATGAATATTTTAAATAACCATACATAATAATTTTTCCTACCAGTTTGTAGCGACGCAACAAATGACATTAAGTGATACTTCAAAAGCATTGTTAAAAAATAAGAAAATCTCTCTCTCTCTCTCTCTTATAATCATACTAAGAATGAGTTTGACTTAATTCGAGGAAGACCCTTAGTCTCCCAAGACAGAAACAATGTACAGATGAGAAAAGCCAAAAGCACAAAAATGCACAAAATTATCACAAAGCATTTTCCCCAGACAAGTGATCTTTCCACTTACACTAAGCACTTTCTGAAGGTGCCTTCCCTATTGCATTATACGCTAAAATTGTTCAGAAGTATTGCTCTGCAATCACAGCTTACAAAAAATAATCAACTTACTTGACAGTAATCATACACAGAAGCACTTTAAGTATGAGCTCCAGACCTCGAATGCAGAACACGTAATTCAGGAGGTAACATATGCTGCTAATCCTGTTATCCAACAGACAGGATTCTCTTTCGGCGACTTTAATTCTTTAAAATAACACTAGGGGAAAGTAGCGATTCCAGGAATTAGGTTCTGGTTAGCTGCATTGTGTTTTCAACGGTAACGTAATTACGGTGGCGTTCTCATTGTTTGCTGTTTTAAGTGCTGATTTATCCTGCCAATTAGAAAAGCCAGCGTTTCTGCAATTTCATGCCTACAGAATACTTGTATATAAAGAAACACCGATGCAGCAGTAGAAATGGGGCAGCTCACCATGAAGCGCCCTCTCCTCCACCTGCGATCGCACATAGCTTGTTGTTTCTAACCCTGCTGTTATCAGAGTCACCAGAAGCACTTGTTACGCCGGTGAACAGAGAGATACAATGCTATCATCTTTTCATAAACATTCATTTCCGTAGTACAACAACACGTAAGCGATGTCTGTCACGCTCAAACTGGTGCATAAAAGCATGATTGTGATTCCAGTTTTGTGGTTTTTTCCGAACCAAACGCAGGCAAAGTAGCCTTGTAAGTACAAAGATACATTTTTGCAAGAAAAGAAATAAAAGCAAGGGAAAAAAAAGTGTAACTCCTCCATTCAAATTCTAGTGTACCCTGGAAAGAAGTCACATTTCAAAAGATACAACAGGCCTGAGGACTACACTTGAATGGATATTATATTTTGACTTTTGCAAAACAAAAGCCATCACTGTATATTTCAAAAACCCACAACACAGTGATGTGCTATGCTAATGCTTAGGAACAGTCCCTTCTCAGAGGAAATTCAAGGAAACATGGGTTTGCAGAAATGGTTTTGCTCCTCCCAAGTCCTCCTGTAACTAGATTCATCACGGACAAGCTACACTGCTCAGCTTTACCCTCTGAAAAAATACTCTGCAGTTTGAGCACTCTTTGGACACAGGACGGGAGACTGTTCTTTTACTTGTAACCAAAGAGTCTCAAATACTTGGGAGAATGGGAGATTCACATCGTAACACAAATTTAATATAGGCAAATAATGACTGTGCATTTATCATTGCAAGATAATAAATAATTTTCTCAATTTTTAGAAATTCTAAAAAAATATATTTATCTTCTATTTTTCAGACAAACATGACACAGATTTAAATACTTTCCTCCTTGCTGAGTATGTTTCATGTTAAGTCACAATGTCATTTGTATCATTGGGGTTAGAAGAACGAAGACCAAAATGGGGAGGGGGAATCATCAACTCATAATAAATTAACTGAAAGAAAAATATTGTTTATAATTCAAAAATTTAAATAGAAAAAAATGGCTTGAGATACACAAATGTGAGATGTAGTAGATTATTTCTACAAAAGATTGATAAAGTCAGCAGTAATGTCCTGGGGTAATTAAGGCCAACATCATTTTCCAGGTACATAATTTTGGCTCTGGAAGTTGTCACTAGTTCATCATCCCCAGTATCATCATTTGTATCTCCGCAAAACCAAGCGAATATACTGACCACAGAAACGCAAGCTTTAGAGTATTTTCATTTTCTACTAAATACTTAAAGTGATTGCTTCCAATTGGATAGTGAAAATAAACAGAAATCAGCTACTCTTGTGCAAGTTGAAAAAAATCAAAGGCAAAAAGGTTCTTAGGCTAGTCTCTTGAGGGTCAGGGACGGTTTTAATGACTTTATATAGAACTATGCAGGGCAAGGCTGTTACCACAAAGCATTTCATACCATGACATAAATAAATGCTCTGAGTAATATATGTTGGGAAATAACTGAGTCATAAACACTCTTTTCATAGTCCTCTGCTTCTCCAGTAAATGACAGTAACACAACCTCAATTTTTCCAGAGGTATCTACTTTCCATGCTCACGTTTCCATCAATACCAGTGCATACACTTCAGTCAGAGATCCGTAACCAAATATTTCTAAATATTTGCTGCCTACATCAAGAACCAAAGCTAGAATATACATACCCAAAGCAAACTTCAGAGGAAAAACTGGCCGTGGGTCAATATATAACTTTTGTTTATCGCTTTTGGGAAAAGTGGGTATACACAACTCAACACTAATCCCACTTTGTGTTTCAGCATGGAAGAAATAGGAAAAGTGTAGCTTGTTTATCACATTCCATTTCTTCTCTTTCAGCTGGAAATCATTGGTATGGTATTTGGATCAAGAACTGGCTGACTGGCAGAGCTCAGCGGGTTGTAATCAGTGGCACAGAGGCTAGTTCAAAGCCTGTGACCAACAGTGTTCCCCAGGGGTTGGGGATGGGTCCAGCCCTGTTCAATGTATTCATCGAGGTGAATGAAGGGACAGAGCGTACCCTCAGCAAGTTTGCTGATGATACAAAGCTGGGGGGAGCGGCTGACTCACGGGAAGGCTGTGCTGCCATTCAGCGTGACCTGGACAGGCTGGAGAGTTGGGCGGAGAGGAACCTCATGAAGTTCAACAAGGGCAAGTGTAGGGTCTTGCATCTGTGCAGGAACAGCCCCATGCACCAGCACAGGTTGGGGGCTGACCTGCTGGAGGGCAGCTCTGTGGAGAAGGACCTGGGAGTGCTGGTGGACA
>VZSC01002419.1:1324946-1347189 GCA_013398225.1 Steatornis caripensis
CAGGACAAGGGGCAATGGGCACAAACTGGAACACAGGCAGTTCCACCTGAACATGAGGAGGAACTTCTTTACTGTGAGGGTAACAGAGCACTGGCACAGGCTGCCCAGAGAGGCTGTGGAGTCTCCTTCTCTGGAGATATTCAAGACCCGCCTGGACGCGTTCCTGTGCACCCTGCTCTGGGGGTACCTGCTTTAGCAGGGGGGTTGGACTGGATGATATCCAGAGAGCCCTTCCAAACCCTACCATTCTGTGATTCTCTAAAATGAGGTGCATAACAATTTAGGTAGTTTATAATTTATTAATACGTAACAGAAAATGTAACATTTTATTTTTTAAGTAATGGATCGCCAGATGTTTTTTGGTATGCACTCCATGCTGCTAACCTGCCACTGCAGTAGAACATCTCCATCTCCACCAAGAAACAGTGTAACAACGATCAGACACCTTTGAGAAAAAACAATTCCCTCTGCTGAGAAATTCCATCCTACAGTGAAAACTCCTTCCTTCTACTACACCTTCACATAGGGTTAAAGTGACATTGATGATGATGAAGCACACACTAGAATTGTTTTCTGTCTCAAGAAAATTTTGGGCAGGAAAGGCTCCAGTTTCCCTGCTTGTCAGTTAGGCTGCTTATTATTTTCCTGTGTTTGTCAAAGAGTCTCAAATTCCCCACGGAAAAATAGGAGTGAAATATAAGCCTTTCTTGCTTGCTTATCACCTCAATAGACAATACTATTCGTCATGAGCAGGAAGAGAAGGATTGACCAAAACAGCATCTAAGAGAGAACGTACATTTTTATGAGGTCTTTCTCCCCTTGCCAATTGCTCCTGTCACTTTCTCGTCTTGCTGTGCCAGAGATGTGTGAGTTCCTAGCAAAACAGACCCCAAAATTGCTGTCTCATTCTTAGATACAGCTGCATACTTCAGAATATTCAGGAACAGAAATTTGACTGTTGAAAGAATCCTCTTGAAGGCATCAGGATATCTTAGTCTTAAATACAGCATTAAAGGTCTGGGAAGGGAATGGGAGAAGGAGGATTGGGGCTGTTGATTAAAGACTCGTTGGTTATGAACAACCGATTCTCTTATTTCTGCCCACAAGTCATGAATACGGTATCAACAGGCATAGCCTGATTTCTGTACCTCATTAGTGACGTCAATATCTTGGGCATCCTGTGGACATTCTGGTTCTGATGTATGTAACAAGGCAAGGAACTGCCTGCCAGTTGACAGAGACTATACTTAATGTAAAATACCTTTACCTGATCTTTCCAAATATTATATGGAAAACTATCATTACTCACCCTGCAAAAACAATAGCCTGACATGAAACCTCACGACTTGGATGTACTGTTGCTCACAATTAAGCAGCTTGTGGGGGAAAGTAATTGTCCACAATAACTTCAGACACTGTAATTTAAAGATCAGATTCAAAATATCTACAAAGTACTTTACAGTCACACCTAACTCTTCCCATCCTCAACTCCAGTCATAAAAGTGGATACACATAACATTCTGCAACATTGTGATATTCTGAAGACAGTTTTGCCATTTGAAAGAGACTGTCTTCACTGCCGTGAATCATTTAAATACCTTGTGTTGACTTCTTTTCAGCAGCAATGGAAATTCTGCATCTCAGAATAGTTAAAAGAACCAGTGTGCATATTANAGTTTTCCCATTTGAAAGAGACTGTCTTCACTGCCGTGAATCATTTAAATACCTTGTGTTGACTTCTTTTCAGCAGCAATGGAAATTCTGCATCTCAGAATAGTTAAAAGAACCAGTGTGCATATTACATGAAAAGTCCCTGAAGTACTGTGATTTTTTCTCCAGAATGGAAAAAAGCTTAGTGACATTTTTCATTCCATCCTACAGAACGCGAGATTTGCTGTTATTTGAAAATAAAAGGAAAAACACTTTTCTAACACCATCCGGAAAAAGACTCTGTCCTACAAGAAAGGACACGAACAACTAGAAGATCCTTCCTCTGTCTAGTTACAACACACAATGATTAAGCTGTGCAATTTTACTTAGGTCCATGCCTTATACGGGTTCTTGCATACAGCTACAAGTACATCTCTCAGCCGCCAGTGACTGACACTCAGATGGGCACAACCCCCACCATTTATGAAGAGATAAATGAGCCCCCTCTTCATTCTCAATAAAGACCGAGCAATAGCGGTCAGAAATTACAGACTCCCACATCCTTGTCAGTTGCACCAGAGCCTTGCTGGAGGTGCATCTGTGGAAAAATGAAAGGGAAACTTGTGCTGCACTGGCTAAAATCAAGACTTAAGTTCACGTAAGACTCCCCTAAGACATGCTAGTAATGTTCTTATTTATTAGCCTTAAAAGCTTTAAACCAAATACTAACGATGTTTCTCATCAGCTCCCCCAACTCCCCCATACCAGCATAAAGTGCCATTTCGATATTATATTGCTTTATTTCTGAATGAATAATTACTATTTTGTTAATCAATTCTAACATAATACAGCACTCAACTCACCTAGGCAGCAGGACTGACTTTAAATATACCAACCCAAATATATGTTTGCATAAGCCTAAGTGACAATTACTTGAATGCTGCAAATTATCATGTATCTCAAGTAAACATACGGCTTCTTCACAACAAATTTCTAATACTGTTGAAAAAAGGCAAACCTGAACATGCAGACATTTTTATGCCAATAACATTGAGATTATGAAAATAGAAAGAGATAAGACTTAATAAAAGCCCTCTGTGCTCATTTTTGTTTGCTCATTTCATCAAAGCATGCACTGAAAGACAGAATATATCATCATCTCCATAGCTGGCTTTCTCCAGAAATTGATACAATGCAATAAACCCAGCAATATTCAATAGTATTTTGGAAACCAAAAAAGCTTTTTAGCATATTTATAGTAACACAAAAACCCTGAAGGCTGGCAAAACCTTTCATCACACAGATAGTAAGTACACTGTTGTCAGTGCAATTACACAGAAACCACCATTTCCCACGTCGATCTGCTCACTGAGGTTTTTGCTGTGTACTGAGGACAACCTGGATATATTACAGTCTCAAAAACGTATTTGATATTTACCAATAACTAGAGAAAGGGTTAAATGGCAAATATTAAATGTAATTGTTTTCATGTCAAAAGGACCAGAGGACCTGTGCTGTTGAGAATCATTACTACTGGTTTGATTGTTTTAGAGAGTTTGCTTTTCCTTTGCATTTTTTTTTTTTTACACTTCGCAGGCTTTTAATTAAAGAAAGGGCCTAGGATAAGAAGGGAAACAGCCATTTTAAAATACTGAAATAGCCATTTTTACACTAACAAAATACAGATTTCGGTTACTTAGGATATATGCTTTCCAGTAAGCTATGTTTTCACATAAGCAGAAATCATTTTCTCCTAAATCATAGAATCATAGAATGGTAGGGGTTGGAAGGGACCTCTAGAGATCCCCCAGTCCAACCCCCCTGCTAAAGCAGGTTAGCCTAGAGCAGGGTGCACAGGAATGCGTCCAGGCGGGTTTTGAATATCTCCAGAGAAGGAGACTCCACAGCCTCCCTGGGCAGCCTGTGCCAGTGCTCTGTCACCCTCACAGTAAAGAAGTTCCTCCTCATGTTCAGGTGGAACTTCCTGTGCTCCAGTTTGTNTGTTGTCCACCAGCACTCCCAGGTCCTTCTCCGCAGAGCTGCTCTCCAGCAAGTCAACCCCCAGCCTGTACTGGCACATGGGGTTGTTCCTCCCCAGGTGCAAGACCCTACACTTGCCCTTGTTGAACTTCATCAGGTTCCTCTCCGCCCAACTCTCCAGCCTGTCCAGGTCACGCTGAAAACAATGACTTATGGTTCTCAATACTAATTTTTCAAGTTAAATGTTATTTTGTGCCAATTGCCTTAACACAGTTAGCTGACTGTTTGATACAAACTAATCAGAGTGGCTAATGACTGGTTTTATAAACTCTTTACTTTGAAGACAACATCCGTACTAACTAGAAGAAAAATTTTAAAGATTTCCAAGTATGCCTCCTTATAGGGATATCGTCATCGTCATATTTACCTTGAACTTATTGCTACAGTCTTCTCACAGTAGAAATATAACATCATCTTTATTTCCAGGTGAAAGTCATTCATCACTCAAAGCTGATATGGAGAGTCCAGCCGAATGGCCAGCAGCGGGGGAAGCAGCCTGTGTTCACAGTCCCATGCAGGAACTATGAAACTGTCCCTGCAGGATGTCGCACTTGGAGATCGCAGTGGCAATTCAGCGTTTATGCCTATGCCGATTAATGGCACCTTCTTTTCTTCCAAGTAGGAGTCATGTTGTTGCCATCCTGGTCCACTGAGTAGCTTGTGTTGCCATGCGTGTTATTTCCCTACTCTGTAATGGCTGTTTGCACACCGAGCAAAGCCATCCTCTCTTCTGTGTATACTAAATATCCAGTTTTTGTCAACGTATGTAGTGATTTCTGTCTAGGTATTGTTAAACGAACAGTAGATGCTTTCACTTCAAGATACAAATAGCGTAGGCAATGACAGAAAAGCATGATCATTATGGGAAGATGACGGATAACGGATCGAGCCTCTCTCCCTGTACTTGGAATACCTATTAGACTGTCTAAAAAGAGAGTCCCTCTTATTTCTATCTCAACCTATTTCGTGAAGCATGAAAACAGTCACCTCTTTTGTGCAGTCTATTTCAGAGTCTAACTTCTTTCACGTTTCTAATCTCAACAACCTTATGCAATTACAGAACAAATAAACTAATGGCTTACAGAAGTTACATCTCACAAAAAGAGAGTTCAGAATACGCATGCATTTCTTTTCAGTGCAAACAAATTATATCCTGCTGGATTCTCCTCTTATTTGGACGTGAGGTAAAGCTGTGCACAGTTCCAGTTGAAAATCTTTTTGGTAATAATTAGAAAAACCAAAACAGTAATACACAGGCACTTTTCAGAATAAAAATACAAAGATTATTTGAGAAAAGGTAGCCTTACCCACAAATTTCCACCATTTTTCTGCACAGCTTCGTATCTGATCACCCTGTAACGAAGCGGCCGGATATACTGGGCTTACAGATCACCTCTGGCGCTGCACAGTGTACAGAAAAAGCCTCTCCTGTGCCTCTGTGACACTACTTTTCCTCCCCCCTGTGCAAGTGCTATAAATGCAGGGACAGTCTCTTTCTAAGGAGCTCCTACCTTCCACCAGTCCTTATTGCCAGGACTACTTCATTCTTATGTTAACCAACTCTGTAACACAGTCTTGGGACGCAAGACACGAAAAGCTATTTTCTGTCTATTACCAGTCACACTGTTGAGAATGCAGATTAAGCTGTGTTTAGAATTCACATACTAGCAAAGAGATTGATTGCAAACTACCAGGTCCAGCATTTAACAATTCAGCTATTTATCAAGTGATTTAGCACAGAGTAATTAAAAAGGTCTTGCATATCTCTGCAAAATATGTCTATAAAAATGCAATGTGATAAACCGAAAGAAAGCATTGATTGCATCTCTTCCTTCACCATATTTGTTTTATTCCTTTCTTGTTCTTTTATATAGAGATGAAGGATTAGTAAGAATAATGGTAAAAACATTTTGTTTAAAAGATGGTATTACTATATGCGTGTTCAAATCATAAGCACCGCTATTCATTGCATTAAGAATCAATGCTGTAAGTATGCTATTCACATCTTACGTTTCTGTTGATCTGTATCCCCTCATTTAATGTCATTTTAAGAAATTGCATTCTCTACAGAAAGGTCACGAAACTTTATTTCAGGTCCACGAAAAGTTTTGCAGTTCAGAAACTTAAAGAGTATTTTTTTTTATTCCTTCACATACCATCAAACCCATTGTGATGGCTGTAGCTTCTTTTTCCCAAAATACTTAGTGAAGAGTGATTGGAGGGTGCAAGCAGTCGTTTTGTGCTTGGACTTTGAAGGCTTGGTGTTGACCTGATTACATTGGGTTTCACTGCAGGATGAATCTCTGATTGAGACAAAAGAGAGAGGGAGAGAGATTGTACATACTTGATTTTAAAAAATAAATAAATAAAAACAGTCTGTTCAACATTAAATTTACATTTAAATGTCTAGTGAAAGGAAAGAACGTTTCTTCAGCATGAGCGTGCTTAAAAGATCTTGAATAACAATTCAAACACAAGGCTTCATATCTACAGTTCTTCCAAATAAGAAAAATCTATTTCACTTTTGATTGCCCAAGTTCAATACTATTGTGTAGATGTGTAAGGATTTCAGAGATTGAAGAGATAATACAGGTCAATCTGAAACACATCTGTGTTTACATTTTCCTACCATTTTGAGGTTTGTATTGGAGCTACACACCTACAGCTTTTTAAGCAAGCAAATAAAAGCATTTTAGTATTGTGAAATCACGTCAATACGTCAAGCTATTCAGTTTTTTCTGTCACAATAACAAATTTCAAGGGATCTTCCCAAACACAAGTCACCGGGTGCAAGCAGTCAGGGAGCCAGCCACAGCAGGGCTCTGAAGCTAAAACCACCCCAAAGCTGCAGGAGGAACACAAAAATCGCTAAGACTTCACTGAGCTCCCAGGTACTACCCGACTCCTGGACAAAGTCATTGTTGGGGAGTTTCAAACATCCCAGGGTACCTAGCATGGTTCCTGGAACAGGATGATTTTGGAGGAGGAGCAAGAAAGGTGGGTAAGAGGCAGTGAAACTCATCCGGCCAGCATACTGCAGGGCGGCAGCCGCTGCGTTTGCCAAAAGCTGATACAGTTGTATGGAAATTCCTCAGTTATCTGCCAGATAAAAATGGCAAAAGGAAGCCTCTGTAGTGTCTGCTTGTCCTCACCAGGAATTTGCTGAACCAATTAACTAATTCCCATCACACATTTGAGTTCGAAAAGCCACCACTGTGTACGTCCTTGGACAGACCCAAATTTGCGAGGGAAGTCAGACTGCCCAAGGGCAGGTCCCCATCCGTCTGACACAGCCACGGGCCACCAGCTGCTGGCATCGCAGCCCGTTACAGCCGGCCACTCGACCGGCCCACACAGCAGGAGAGACCTCTACGCTGAGAAAGTGAGGGCAGAGGGGCTGGGAGATATATGAGGAGAGTCAACTGTCCAAGGGGAGTAAGGAAATATGATAAAAAAAATCATTTTGACGTAAAAGTGCTCCTTTCTGCCTTTTTTTTTTTTTTAAAAAATAAAGCTTAAAAACTGGGAATATGCAAAATCTGAAGTGAGGCCAGGTACCCAGGGAGGTGGCCCTCCAGCCTCTGCTGTTCACGGCTATCACGCAGGAGAAACAGAAACCATCGCACAAAGTCAAAGCTCATTGTGATAGCAGATTTTTCCTTTCACAAACGCCAAGGAAATCCGACACCCAAGCGCTCGCCTGCCCAACCTCACGCTCTTGCTCCCACGGCTGGTACCCAGCCCACCCAGCCCAAGCGGCAGCCGGCCGGGCCTGCAGGGGAGGCTGGGGGTGTGCCACCGTAACAGTCGCCATAACTTTTAAAAGGCAGAAATAGAAAGGTGGGACAGTCAGACAGTTTCATCAGTATCCAAATAGGTGGAAAGGAGTAGGATAGCCACAGCGACTTGACCAGGCTGTACTGGGAACAGCATGCCACGAGGAGACAATGCCAACAATTTTCACATTTGGAAAGACTTTGCTTAATTGTTAACCACTGGTTGGGTCAGAGCTTGCAATCATACCTTTAAAGCATGAACACCCACATCCAAGATGCTTCAAGAGTGTCAGATTAGAAAAAAAGCAGAGTGGGGTAACGCACTGGACAGGTGTTAGAACAGCACAGAGCCCAGGTACAGGTAATCGCTTCAGGGCAGCCCTCTAGATTTGAGCGTGTGCATGTGACAGCCAGATTGACGTCACCGATCTTCCCTCCACTTACTTAGATGAGAGCTTTTTACTGCCATTCACTGCAGTACTCATCCACTTTTCATAAAGAAAGAGTTTACGAACACCAAGCTCCCAGCAGATTTCATGGCACGGCCTATTTTTTGTGCTGTAGAGAGCAAGCATCTATTTTGCGTTTTTACTAAAACAGGAGCAGAGGCGTGCTTAATGTTATGAACACTACTGATCACTAAAGCAGAACTTTCAACTGAAATAGAAAGGTTTGCACTGTTTGCTGAAGATGACTGGAATTTGGATTCTGAAACGCTCATCTGGCAATCTCCCAATTTTCTGAAGGAAATGATTAATTTTCAGGGCTAACACCACTAAAATATCTTATTTGTCAAGGAGTCCCGGTAGCATCCACAATAATCCCAGCAGCTGGATCAACATAGGAGAATTTGTAAACTGCCTCTGTCTACAGCCTACAAGAGAGAGAATTTTATATTTTCAGGATGAGTCAACAGTTGAAGGACAAGCATTTTCTTCCTTCAACTTCTCTTCAGTCTGGAGGTCAGTAATCCTCTGTTAGTTTACCACAAAGGCTGTCCTTTCTCTTTGTGCAGTACAGAAGCTAGCAAGACCAAGCTCTCCATTTAAGTTCTGGAAAGGAACCCAATTAAACATCTAGGACCACTTCCCAACGGATTGAGTCCTTCCTGTGAGGTATTTACAACGCAAACTCACTCACCCTCTACATACAGACTTGCTTCAAGTATTGGCGTGCTTTACATCAGCACTTTCTAACTAGTGGCTTCATCACCCCCCTGAGAGAGGTAATGAGGCATTTCAGCGTTTCTGCCCAAATTACATTATCCCATTACATTATTGTATTATGGAATAAGAGTAATTAGGGATCTTTTAGTTCCTGCTGCAGTTATCCTTGTTCTATTGCCTAGTACTTCACTGAAAATCTGGTAGCCACCTGCACCGTCTGCTAACTCAGAGA
The DNA here is from genome assembly GCA_013398225.1 of Steatornis caripensis. Lineage (NCBI taxonomy): Eukaryota > Metazoa > Chordata > Aves > Caprimulgiformes > Steatornithidae > Steatornis > Steatornis caripensis. The sequence goes on from VZSC01002419.1 coordinate 1,333,811, forward strand.
ACTAACTATAACATCCAAATAATCCAAATTATCCCTTTAGCCACACAACAAATAACCAGTTGGCCAGATTCAGATTATATGATCATTTCTGAAATAAAAAATAAAACAGGATTAAGGATCAATACTTGAACAACCTATTAGGAGCCTTTACTATAAGACTAAGTTGCAACCTCAAACAAGTAATTAGCAATAACAACTTTAAAAACTTCTATTTCCACTGATGTCCCTAGGGTAAAAAAACCCAACCAAACCCAAAGCAAACAAAGAAAAGTGAAGGCTCCTATTGAGTCACTTAAATAAGCATCCTGGATTCGTGGTGCTTAAGCAGCTGCATCTCTCTCATCTCATCTCCTCGACATGCATCCCAGCTGGAAACGTTAGCCTGGTTTCCTCAGAACTAGGAGGTAATATAGGGCATTTAATTAGCCAGGCATTCCCTTAGGGGAGTTGTATAGTAAGCAGAGTGATCACTGAAGAGATTACGGGGAGATCAGCCCCAGCTCCCTAGAGGATGGGGCCTACTTTTAGTGCTTAACCTACCTCACCTGAGGAACTGGCAGCCAAGAAGCAGAACTGGGATAAAGGGAAGTGATGAGCCAGGACGTGCAGGACACCAAAATCCTCTCTACCTTACCAGTAGGGCTGAAAACAGCAGTACCCTGAGAGACACAGTTAACTGTATGCCAATAAATGTCTGGGGGAATGGCATGGAAGGAATTTTGAAAAGAAAAATACCTCCTGTATAAGCCATGACATGATAGTTAATGCTAAGTTTTATGAGAAAAATAATGCAAGCATTACTTATTCACTGGAACATGCAAACCAAACACCCCAAACAAACAAAAAACCATCCTACCCTCCCCCCACCCCAAGCTAAATGGCAAGCAAAAAGCCATTTTGTAGCCATCCTAATACAGCTAATTTGGATGCATGTCTGCAACTACACCGGGTACACTTCATATACCTGCAACACGTACTCTTTACCTTCCACTGTAGCGAGATACCTTCACGTCCCATACAGTCAAATGCTAAGCGGACTCTACAGATACCTGGTATATTTTAGCACTGTTCATCTTCTACAAAATCTTCACTTAAGTACACATAATGCTGTCTGACACTGTTCATCCATTTACTCCCATTACGCCTACAGACTTACACTCCCACAGGGATGAAGACAACCCCTCACTGACTAAATAACACGGCACTAAAAACATGCAGTATCTTCTAAGATTACACACGCTGCCGTTTCTTCTTTTGACTACCCAAATGAGGTCAGCCAGACGAACCATCCGTCTCCTCCTGTATCGCCCCATCTCACAACCACAGCTCCACCAACTCAGTCAAAGCAGTCCTTTCCTCATTCACTCTAATGATGACACACGTTAATGCACACAGTTGTGATGCCTGTAGGAAATTATCACCGGCTTTTTTCTTAAACTCCAGGGCAGAAGGAATCAAAATTCAGTGAGAGTGGGCATTAATTCTTCATTACCCATTTTTCTGAAGTTTGGATTTTGTGAAATTCGATGTTCTGGGAAAACAGTTACAACTACATTAATAGCTGATTTCTATTTCTGTAAGTCAAGAGACTGTTATTGTTTACTTTGTTCTAGTACAACAAAAACTCCTGTTGACTGAAATTTTGAGAAAAATATTTAGACTGAGTTCTACTCTCAGCTTTACTTCTGTAGAATGAGATTAACACACTGCATAATTATTCACTGTTGCTCTGATCAATGGATTGATTTTATTTGAGGATTAATATAAAGCCTCTGGGGTACCCCATCTCTCAAATGATTACGTAAGTATTTAACAGCCAGTGGTGGTTCCTCGCAAAGAGGACTACTTTAACTTTTTAAATAAGGAATCACCATCGCTATAATTTCTCCTCTCCCTGTTATCTTATGTGAGTACCTTGACGTCCTGGCTATGATCTCACTGCAGATTTCATTGCATCTTTTAAAATTATGTCATCAAACTAAGAGATCAGTGTTTCATTGTGGCTGAAGTCTGTTCCTTTCAAGTACATGGGAGTATTACAAGTGGATTCAACGGGCACAATAGAGTAGCACTGGGCACACTGAATATCTCATCTCTCCTTCGAGTGCTTATTTATTTAGACTACCAGAATATTTCTCACATTCTAAATTACATCAGGTTTCACTCTGCCATTTTAAAGCTGTATCAGGAGGCCTTTTGCCTACATCCTGCAAGTTCAACCATCTGGTCTTGCAACTGACAGCAGACCAGAATTTTTATTAACTTATTAACTTTATACTTCCTTTTCACTGTAAGCATAAATCTCTCATTCTATGCATACAGGATTTTTAAGCATCAGTAAATACTGAACATTCATTGAATTAATTTTTTTTCCTCTGGAGGCAGATACCCACCTAGATACCCAATGATACATGACAGTGGTTTCCTGGTGCTTTTTATCTTCAGAGGATTTCCAGCAAATTCACAATGTCGATCTGCATCTGAGAATTTTAAAGAACGAGACTCAGTTTAAATATTCTACCATTACAAATACAATTAGGATGCACCAATCAGATTCTGACTTACATTTTTACCACAAATTTCATTTTTCTTTTTAGCACATATTCTTCTTTTTTCCATCAATGCTAATAATGATAGCTATTTAAAGCAGGCCATGTCCTCATTCATGCAAGCGATGATATGATCTTTTTTTTAAGTTAATAAAATTTCTAACACAAATCTGATTGCATTTTTTTGCCTACAAAGCCTTTTTGGAGACAGTCAGCTAGGCAAACGAAACACAGATGAAAACATGAATACTAAAATAAAAGCAGTTCTGGCTATTAAAAAGAATGTATATAGAATTCTTCGTTGTTTTCTACGAGCTTGTCTGGCCCTAAAGGGAAGAATACAGAGGTAAGAAGGATTTAAAGCTGGGACTACTACCTTTGGTCATGCATTACTTGCATGGTACAGTGACTCATATAACTCTTAATAAATAAAACAGAACACGGGGGCTATCACGGCAAGATGAAGCTTAAAAAAAAATGAACCCCAAGAAACCCTTTACTGTAAACTTTTGAACAAAGTGGTCAGTTGCAATGAAGCATGACAGAGCTCAAAGGTGTCAAAGATAGGAACTTCCTGCAAAGAAAATGAAAATAAGCAGTTCAGTAACTACCTTAGTGTGATGCTAAAACTTAAGACAGTGGAGTCGATCAACCTAAGGTAAAAATTCATGAGACGCTAGGTTTCAGTAAATAGTTTCAAGACTACTGGAACTATACTATCTTTTTTTTAAACTATCCAGAGTGACTGGGTTATCTGTCTTCCAAAAGGCCATCAGTAATCCCCACACGGGGCTTCCAGCATCCCTAGAAGCCAGGTATTCTGTTTTGCACAAAATTGTATTCATATGTTGATTGTATAGAGGTGGAATTACCTCACGTGAAATTACTTCCCACATATACATACCATGTGTACACCTTTCTTCAGATAGGTTTCACATGGGCACATGCAGATCTGTATTTTCTAACAAGCTTTACAAGAGCTAGATACTATAAACAGATTATAACAACCGTAATTCCACTTCGTCTCCACCTTCTGTTTTACCAAAACGTTCCTGTTTGTTTCATTCCAGCACAAGATACAGAGTACACAGGCACATGAAGAGGATAAGACACTATATAGAACAATATACATTTGAGGAAAAAATAATACAATCTCTTTATGTATTCTATCTAGCTATGCGCAAAAAACTTGTAGGCCACGAAACCACAGCAATGACTGAAAGAAGTATTTCAGTATGTTCGCAGATGTTTCTAATGCAGCAGACAACGCACAACTTAGTTCAATATATTAAGGAAACTACTTGAAATTCTTACACATGCTAAGTGTAAATGGTCGCTGGTAGCTGGGAAGCCCAAAGGTGCCAGAGCCCTGACACCAAATATAGAAAGTACTTTATTATTTTACTTTAATAACAAAATATACTGTTCTCAGTGAAAAAATGCACTGAACTTGGTGCCTGGAATATTTTTTAATATTCCACAACACTTGAAATATTTTAAGTGACAGAGTAGAATGATGTGTCTCCACTGTCTACCTCAGTAAAATAAGCACAGACTATACAGTGAGTATTTTACAGCTACTTTGGCAACAGCAAAGCATTGCCTAAGAAGTAATTAGCAAGAAAATTTTCCATCTACACGTCTTCACTGTAAAAAAAGGACATTAAATCATGGTGAGATATTAATATGTTGACTGAGAATACAGATTGCAAAGAACACAATTTCCATGCTGGAGGCAAAGCACATTCACCAAAGGTATTGGGTGGGTACTCCAAAGCACACCAATCTATTAAAACAGTTTAATATGTTTTATAGCAGCAAACTTTAATCCACAACATGGTACTCCCGTGAAAAATATTATAACGTTTATGATCTTCATGCACTATACACAGAAAAACACAAAGTTAGATTGTGCATCACTCTGAAGTGTAAAACCACAGCATAAAATTTAGGTAGGACGTTGTCAAGAATAAAATTTTTCAAAAGTCCTGAAATCAAATATGGGCTTCCACATGAACACTAAAAATCTTAGTAAGATCAGTGAAATAGTGGAAGCTATGATAAATAGAAATGTATTTAAACAAAGAGTTGGAGTATTACATTTGATAGTATATTTTTTCAAACATTATCAAAAGCAGGAAGTTTGTCTGTAGCAATAGGAGATGATGAAGGTGTGAGGAAAATACAGAAGAAAGATAAAGGCACGGCAGAAAAGCTGAATGGATTCTTTGCAGCTATGTTCACTGCAGAACAACTTAAACAAGCTCACTTCCAAAACGCTTTTAGGAGAAAAGTGTGCGAATTGTGTCACATCAAAGTGTCCACAGGAAATATTTCAAAACAAACTGGTTAATGAATAAAAACCAGTTACCAGGACCGGGTGGAATTAACCCAAACAGAAACTGCAGAGCACTCACACTACTCGTTTCTAACTAATGCTTAACCTGGTCTTGGTTCAAGAGAACAAAACCACGGCAAATGTGGTAACATTCTTCAGTAAGCAGGTCTGCAGGCTGGCAAAAGGGCTGAACTATTAATAGAGGCATATGGTTAAATGCAGAAACACCAAGGGAGCCAGTAAAGACCTTGTAAAGGGAAAACACAATGTGTTCAACATTATTCAGCAGTGTGTCCCTGCAACAAGAAGGACGACCACATACTGGGCCTTATTAGCCCAAGCGCAGCCAGGAGGATGAGGGAGGTCACTCTTCCCCTCTACTCGGCCCTCATGAAGCCACGTCCAGAGCTGTGTTGAGTTCTGGGATCTCCACTATAAATGAGATAAGGACATACTGGAGAAAGTCCAGCTATTGCAGAGTCTAGTTTGGGGTTGGAGTATAGGATGTACAAAGAGAGTCTGAGGGAACTGGGTCTCGTCAGCCTTGAGATGAGAAGACCAAGGGGAGACCTCATTGCCACATATAACTACCTAGTGGCAGAGCATAGAGAAGACCAAGCCAGACCCTTTCTCAGACGTACATAGGGACAGCACAACATACTATAGCTTATTTCTGTTGCCACAGACAGCAATCAGTTTTAAGGAAAAGATTGTTTACTGTGAAGCCTGTCAAACACTGGAACAGGTGCCCTGAGAAACCATGGAGTCCCCGTCCTTGGAGATATACAAATCTCATCTGGACAAAGGGCCCTGAGCACTTGAGCTTTGTGTAGGGGTGTGATCAGAGACCTCCAGAGGTCCCTTCCTACATACACATCCTGTAAACCAGTGACTGGAGGAATCGTGACACGTACACATGCAGCTGACTTGGAATCCAACTTGGCGTTTCCATTAGCTTTTAACAAACTGTGCCACCAAAGACCACTGCTGTCCAGCTGTTACAGGCTAAAACATAAGGTTTTTTTCAGGTATTAGCACCTGATTGAAATCAATTGTCTATGTAATCCCCAAAAGATCTGTGCCGTTCAACACACAGAAGATCAGGAAAAAAAGATGATTAGAGATAAAGCTTCCTGTTAAGAATTTACTGAGCATAATCAAAGCTAAAACTGATTGCAAAGGATACCAGCAGCATCAAGCAATAAATGTAAGTTAATTCTTAAGGGGTAAAATGACATACAGGTGTAACATACAGATATAACAACGGGTTCTACACCATCACCATGCAGAAGAGAATTCATGGATCAGTGTCAAAAGTTTACTAAAAATATCTAGACAATACGAAAGAGTGGTCACCTGAAAAGAAGTTAAAATGAGAATATTAGAAATTATGATAGGAAAATACAAGACATGTGACTCTAAAATGATGGGAAACCTGTATCTTGAAGTACATGTAATTTGAGGCACTGTGACCCTGAAGAGGATACAGTACAATTAGAAAAACCTGCAGAGAACAACATTATGAAACATGGAATGAAATGGATTCTTTATGAGGTTTTAAACAGACAGAGTTCTTAACCTAGAAAAGTGATGACTGCTGTGGGTATTACAGAGGTCAACAAAATCAGGAATGCTATGGGGAAGATGATAGCGAATGAGGCTTGTTCTTTTACATTTGAAAGGGGTTTTTCATGGTTTCCTGTTTTTAAACTAGATTTGTAGGTCTCTTAAGCTTAGAGAGACTCTCATTGGGGAGTTATTTCTCTTTGACATTCCATCACATCTCCGTCAAAATTCAACAAATGTTTTGTTCTGTATGTATTCCCTGAACTGTATTCTTCTTAGAAACTTTGGGAAAATAATAGTGTGGCTACTAAAATCTGGTACAAATGATATTCAAAAGGTAACGGTAGAGAAAATATTTTTATCCTAGATGCAACCAAAAGATTTTCTGTAGCTATCAAAATCAAGGATGTAAAACCTTGTTTGTGAACCAATACCCATAAATGTTACTCAATTCAGATGAATGGGTAGTTTTATGTCAGTAAAACATAGGCTGTATGCTTAAAAAGACAAATCAGTAACATTTTGCATATTCTGTCTGATTTTCACTTGTCTTTGTTTTATAAAACCAGATCGTAACGAGCAAGTACTGTGTATCGAACTTGTTATTAAATCTGCAGATCTAAAGGTATGTTAACTTTTGATCGTAAACAGTACGCAGCTTCCCGATAAATATATATATAAAACACAGATAATGTATTACCATCCACTGAAAACATTTTGACAATCCCATCTATATAGATGGAGTGTAGTTACCCAAATTTAAATTACTATAATACATACATATAGTTATATTGAGAAAACTATACCTGAGCAGGAAAAAAAGAAATCCCTCAAAAATCTCCTATGCTGAAGTAATATGTTTCACAGATGCATGGCTCGTTCTCATGCATATATCAAGACACTTGTAAGCTGGAGACAGATTCAATCTTGTCAGGGACTGTCTGGAGAAGAATGCCCACTTTGGTTTCCTCTAATTAAGAGGCTTTCCATAGACAGGATAGTCTTGCTTAACTTTCTAAAAAAAGTGTAATATTTTAGAAAAAACTACAAAGAAGGTATTTTGCCAAATTTAGAGCATGGCAACTTCCTCTTACCAAAACAGCTCGCAAATTCTAGTTATTCCTGACAATCCATCAGACAAGTTTATTGTCAACAACTACACTGAGTCTACTATCTTCAGGCAGAACAAAGTCTGAAATTTCCATGATGGCTTGTGCTCCTAGCAGGAGATGTCATGCCTTCTCAGCCGTCTGGTGACCACCCCTAGATTAGAAATGGGATGTAAATACATCGTCTCCACTACTACCTGCTGGCAGGGGTCGTGTTATATGGTTCACTAATGAGAAAAATCTAATTCTCTGCACTAACTGAAGGAATAAAAAACACAGAATAGGACCGTGTTTTCTGCCAGTGGGTGTAACGGGCTGAGGGGAGATGATGTGGGTGGAATTACAGTAATAAAAAAATGCTCTGTCTGAAATCTGGTTTCACCTAAAAGATAGCTGAGCCTGAGGTTAGCATTATCAGAGGCTTCCATGATCCTCCAAGACAAACGAAGTATCTGCAGATGAGTTCAGGTGGTATACAAAATCAATTTATGAGCAAGCTCTGACTGGCTTGTTCAGACCTTCTTTCTCAGAACTGGGAATTAGTTTCATTTACAGCCCGGCATTTCCACAAACTGTGTAAGACTAAGAAGACATAAACCTGGTACGCTGCTGGGTAAGTGCCCTACGCTCCTTCTGTGTTTAGATTTTATGGTTTCTGAGTGTTGGTACGGTGCCTACTGCAGTACAGTTATGAAATGCAGTATAGGTTTTCAAGCACTGGTTTGGCACACACAAAGAGTCAGGTGAGTTTGACAAAGCATCTAAGCAGTCATTAGATTCAAGTTTCAGCACATCAACATGGAAAACCAATTCCAAATCAGTTCTCGGATGTCCTAACCATCTCATGCCTTATCATATCATGGGTAACCCACTACTCTGGCCAGTTTATTATCCAAGTACAACTGTAACTTTTGTAACACCAACACAGACATTCATTCAATATTGTAATTACTCAGTGGTATTCAACAGATGAAATCATTACTGTTAATATCTCAAAAATTTTAAAAATTAAAAATTACTTGCATCAAGCTATCCTTAGAAAAGGATTCAAGGTGTTCTCAGGGAGAGAACCTGTTTAGTTGTAACACTAAAATCCACAGGGTGCACCGAACACAGATCTAAGATCACAAATCACTAGATCTAAGTACAAGAACAAAACTAGAAAACAACTTTTTAATTTACTTACTAGGATTTAATAGAGTAAGAATATGACAACGGAGGTAAGAGCATTGTATGATTCCACAGAGTGATATTGCCAGAAAAAGAATATGTGCACGTGTGGTCCTGTGCACTCTGCTCTAGGCACAGCTGCTTTAGCAGGGGGGTTGGACTAGATGATCTCTGGAGGTCCCTTCCAACCCCTACCATTCTGTGATTTTGTAAGTATATACGTGTGTGTACACACAGAGAAACATGAGTTAAATTTATTAAAGAAGGTATAATCTGGTTTCTGCCACTATAAAATAATCTGAATGTTGTGTTCAAAAATCTTTGACAACTGTGACCTTTTTTTTTTTAATCTGTTAGGTCTAATCAGGAAACATCAGCATTCGAATAGACAAAATTGCAAGGTCCAAATTTTGCTTTAAGCAAAAAGAATAATGAAAGACAGAGACTATAAGGAAAAAAAAATGTCTTTCTGTTCTTGATGTTAATCTGATGTGGCACTTTTTCATTCAAAGGAGCAAAGAGGAAACACTCCCAGCACTGCCAGTCTGATACAAGAATGACTATTTCCTCCTGAAAAGCTCAGATTTTCACTCCTTTGTTTTGAAGTTGAACTGCTTATACGACACTTGTCCTGGTATGATGATTAACAGTTGGGTGAAACTTTTTTCTTGTATTTTTTCTTTTCCTCAAACCAATATTTCATCTTCTTTCGAACTGAGTTACTGCAGTGAGTGAGAAGAAATAGGGATATGGATAAGAAGATTCAAGGTTCAAGCGAACTTCTAAAATTAATTTTCCCCCATGATTCTGCAGAAATTGGTGCAAATTACATAAATTAAAGGGCACAATGCCTTCTTCTCAGAAAATAACTCTTATTTTGTATTAAGGATTAAAAATATAATCCTAGTCCGGCCTGAGACACACTTCTTCCATACAGTACAACCCATTTTATTCACACAGTGGACATATGGTTTCCTCAAATCTGAAAGCTGTTCCTGACTTGCACAGCTTTGAAAGAAGAAAGAAAATGTCCAACAGGACAACTAAGACAGAGACAACAAATAGAGATATTAATCAAGTTCTGGATGACTGTAGAAGTAGGTGAAGAGTTTGCTTGTGAAGAATGGCTGGTGTTAAAATATGTAAGCGGAAAATAATTACTCAAAACCAGATTTTAAAGCTCCATGGAGTAAATTTCTTATAATCAACACTGACATCATCAGCACCCCAGTTAATTACGCTGGGAAAACATTTAGCATTAATCTAGTAAACATGGTTACAAAACCAGCATCTAATATTCTAAAAAAGTCTCTTCAGTTCTAATACAATTGACAGTATGATTTGCCAGCACAGCTCATCTTGGAATACCAAGTGTCTGATCCAAGAACTGCCTCTGTGGAGAACTGGGAAACATAACCAGACAGCATGAGCAGTAAAACAACGCGCTCAACGCAGATACAAAACCTGCTGAAATATTCAGAACATACACAGATACGCACATGAAGAAACTAACTGCTGCTATCTACAACAACTCACAACCTTTTGCCATTCTACTACTGAATTTATCAGGTTTTTATATTTTGGCTATAAAAAGAACAATCACAGTTTTTTTTTTTACTTAAAACTAAAATTCAGAACCGTAACAGACAGAAAAAGAAGAGATGCAACTACGATGTAACAAAGGGCTGAATTACAGGCCAGATTTAAATTCTTACGTGTCTTCAGCTCCTTATTCCTTGACCAACCCTACCGAGAAAAAGTAAAACATACAGATCTATACTCCCTGCTCTGCGAAAGAGTAAATGAACAATATAAAAGCGAAATTCTTTCACACTGCCTAATAGGAAGCATGTTTTCTATGTCACAGCATTGATTTCCCGTCCATGCTCCCTTTTTTTTTTTATATGACCATTTTTTGCAAGTGAATGAGGTAATCATTATCCCCTTTGTAATTCATCTAAAATGTTTCCCCAGCCTGAAACCTGTTCAAGGCAGCCAGACTTTATCAATGTGCTGGTGATATGCTGGACAAATGAAAAAATGAAAAGCAAAAGCGTATAGACAAGAAATGTTTATTGAAAAAGAAAATAAAATTAAAAGACAAAAATGGGTGAGAAGCACAGCACACAGAACCAAGAATTAAAAAAACATCTTACATTCTGCCTTAATGGCAGCACAGTTAATAGGGACAAAAGGACGTCTTGCTGCCTGCCGCAGCCGGAGGGTATTTTTGCAGACCTGACGGGCCAGTTTTGTCCAGCACGTTGTGTGAAGAAAGAAAGCTTGACGGGTTTTCACTGCCGACTTTGGACTTCCAGTGTTACGAACTGGAGTTCCCTGTGTGGCCTGCCGGGACATGTGAGTTCTAACATGGGGCTCCTACAAAAACAAACGAAAAATCATGACACATATATCTGAATTACAGCATTCAAAAAAATCCACAACTTGGATAAATTCACAAGGCTAATCAAATAATATGGATATATATACACACAAAAAAACCCCCTGGGGCTTATGTATGAAGCTGTAGAACACAGAGTAGATAACTGTTGTAAGTGGATATATGATGCCGTTCCAGATGAGATACTGTAGTCCTATTAACGTTTAACAGATAACAAACCATTTGATTGACAAGATGACATTTTTACACCAAAAATGTATAAAGTGGATGTCTGTTTATCTAAGACTTAGTCAAATGAAGACATTGCAGGACCTGCACACTGTTTGGTTCTACTTAAGTCAGGCAAAGGATTAATCAACTGAGTTTTGTAATACCAAAGTTGAGCACATACATAAAAAATAATTCCATTAAATACTCAAATCACAGCAGTCTTGTGAAAGCACCTCATTTTGTTTTAGGAAAGTTTATCTACACAATCCCACCTCTGTAGGTTGGCTGGAAGACAGTTTATCTTCATCTGTCTGTGTGGGCATTTTCAGGCCACCATATTTCTTCCAGTAAATCCAGCAAGATGCACACAATCTACATTGCATATTAGGAGGACCCCAAGAATACCATTGGTGAGACTGTGGAGCTAAGGAGGAGAAAACAGCATAGGTAAACTGGTGCATGCTACATTCAACAAAATAAATCCAAATGCTGTAATGGATGGCTTGATATGGCCATTATATTTGGTATTATAAGAGCATTACATGGATAAATATTTAATACATTTGACATGGAAAAAACAAGAACTTGATTTTTTAGTTTATTTATTTTTTACAAAAGTACCCCAGAAATCAACTCCAAATGGAAACTTTGAAAATGCTTCCCTATTTAATTTAAAACCAGAGACTTTATATTGCCAAGAAGATATTTTCTTCCAGGGGACTACTAAAAAAAAACCCAAACAACCCTACAAATCCTCCACTATTTCTAATCTTACCCTGGAAGACAGGCTTATTAAGTTGCTTGTTACTTATTAGAATTACTTAAGATCTGGGGGTTTTTAATCAAGTCATGCAAAGTGAGTACTTATAAATCAAGACCCATATAAGAAAAGGACAAGCATATCTTTTATCGTTTTTGAAGATGCATATATACATTTATCTTGTGCGTTTGGAGACTCAACAGGAAGCACTAATTTAACCTTTTTTCTTTTTGTAATGTTTCATAAGAAAACTATTCTTTAAAAAATGTGATTTGAAAAACAACAAGTATATAACTGGAATTTTCTATATACAAAATACAGTTTTAATTAGTGTTTAAGAGACAGGCAGCCATAGCAATAAGTGAAGAAGTGTCGTATGGTAGGCCTTTACAATTCTTTCAATTTCTGGATTTTATTGTAACTACTCTCATATAACCTATGTTGAAGGCTGCTATTTCAGCAAGTCCAACGAGGACCATCAGAAACACACAAAACAGTAGAAAAAAACCCCCACGCCCTCCCTCTGCCCCCCAACAACGACAGAGGGAGGGGAAAAAACCTCCACAAAGGAAAGAAAAACAACTTCAAACCCCTGCAGCCTTACAGGAGAAGCCAAAATAAATTTGAGTCTAGCATTCTGAAGGCAAAGGAATAACATATCAGTGCCGTCATATTATACTACTTTATCTGTCTGTAAATTCCTGAATTGTTTAAAAAAATAATCATAAATTGGATCTGAATATTTTTTAATCAATATATTGAAGGCAGCTCTAACTTAAAAGTTATTTCTGCCAAACAAGTCATTGAAAATTATCCTCTATAGCATGCAAAAGTACACATATTTGTTTTTAAAAAACAGTGCATACTAAGATAGCCCAAACTCTTGAATTACTAAAAAAAAAAAAATTTACTTACTGTAGCAGCTTTCACAAGCCCGACCTATTAGTGAGGCCTGTGCCTGATAAGAGGCTCCCACTGCTCCATTGACTGCAGCAGGTTTCCCGTTGTTGCTGGATATTTGATTGGGATTTGGTTTATTGCTTAAAAAAAAAAAAAAAGTGATTTTACTAACAGCTAGTCAACATGAAAACAAACAATCTAATCTGGAATTTCAATGTGTGGTGACAACAGCTCTAAAATCTGATGTAAACAACAAGACTAATTTTTATACTCCTCTAGTATTTTCAGCACTGAGAGAGACTTGCTATGTAAAGAGCTGCTCTGATACTCAAATTTACAGATCTTTGTAAAATGCTCTCATGTGGTCTAAGCTACT